>CAUYPK010108058.1:0-12526 GCA_963574355.1 Loris lydekkerianus | reverse complement strand
CCCCTTGGAGCAGTGCTGTGACGAGGGGCTCATGCTGCCCTTGAACCACACCCGGCTCTGTGGCCCCCACTGCACCTTCTGGCCCTGCTTCCAGCACTGCTGCCTGGAGTCCTTGGGCTCTCAGAACCTGAGAGTTGTGAGGTTCAAGGTCCCAGTCATCCCCTATCACCAGGATCTGTTCCCAGGCACAGGTCTGATTCCAGTCCAGTCTGTGGGAAGGGAAAGCTGGGGATGAAGCGTGGTTGTCTGTGTCCCCCACAGACATTTGCTCAGATGTGTGGTCTCTGCTGAGTTCTCTGCCTTCCCATCTCTGGGTAATGAAGCAACCCTGTCCTGCATGTCTCTGTCTCTCCCTCCCACCCTCCTGCTGATGCACTCTCTTCCTCTCTGTTTCTGTGCAAGAATTTGGCCAACCAGCCCTCTGCCTGGCCTGACTATCCTGGGGACCAGAGTCACAGGACATTCCAGAATCTAATATTTGGTCATGCTGCATTTAGTTATATAGATTACATTTTACATTTAGATCTGTGATTTTTTTTTTGATTTTTTTTTATGGAGTGTGAGGTTTAGGAGATTCACTTTTGTTGAAAAGAACTACCTTTCTCTATTTCTGGACTCTATTCTGTTCTGTTGATCCTTATATCTATTTATTTTCCAATACCACACTATGTTGACTATGGTAGCCTTAGAATAGGTCTTAAGATAGGTAGTATTAGATCCTCCCATTTTTTCTTCTTTTGCAAAATTTTCATTGCTTCTTGTCTCATCCCATCAACTTTTATCTGAGCCAAATTCCCAATGAATATTAAGGCTTAGATATTTAGGGGACCCTCTGCAAAGCCAGGAGCTGTCTTCAAACACTGGAATGGAAGGATAAAGTTTCCCAAAAGGATATACCTTTTACCCCTTTATGCAAGACGGAGGTGATGCTACAGATAAAGGTAATGGAGGCCAGGAATGAGATTGAATATGCCATGATTAAGAGAGAAAGTCTCTAGACTTGGTAGGATATTTCTGGAAGTACAGGATGAGAGGTTCTGGCATAGAACTGGGGTGAGGGTCCGCAAGGAAGGAGAAGAGGCCAATCCAGGGACAAGGGAAGATTTTATTTTATTTTATTTATTTATTTTGTAGAGACAGAGTCTCGCTTTATCGCCCTTGGTAGAGTGCCGTGGCGTCACACAGCTCACAGCAACTTCCAACTCGTGGGCTTAGGTGATTCTCTTGAAGAGAATTGGAGTTGTAAACATGGAGGGGCTGGGTGAAAGTGAATTTGCAGCTTTCCTGGATGAAAAATGAAGTTGCTGCTAGGGTGTAGAGGCAAGAAGGCCAACCTTTTATTGTTTTGTCTAGTTGTTTAGAAAAGTATGCTATGGGAAGATGATCAGGTCCTTTGGTTTGAGTGAGGATGTCATGGGCAAAAATCCCTTACACTTACCAACGTAGAGAAAAAAGAGTTTGGAAGGATCGGGAAGGAGAATGGATGAAGCTTGAAGTACAGCCTGCTTGAGTTTCATAAAAGGTTAAGAAAGCAGGCAGTGCCTGTAGCTCAAAGGAGTAGGGCACCGGCCCCATATGCCGGAAGTGGCGGGTTCAAACCCAGCACCAGCCAAAAACTGCAAAAACTACAAAAAAAAAAAAAAAGGTTGAGAAAGGGAGGGCTCAGGGAGCAAAGGTTCATTAGGGTCCCCAGTGGCTGCCTGATACAGTGGCTTAGCTAAAATGGCAAAGTTGGAAATCCACAGATGAAAGAAATTGGCTAAGCTGACAAAAGAAAGGAGACCTGTTTTAGAGGTGGGGAGAGGTAAGGTGGCAATAAGTTTTTTCCGTTCTGAAGTTAGGCTCTGGGTGGAAGGGGTGAGAGAGATGCCAAGGTAGATGACTTGGGGTTTTTCGTTTGTTTGTTTTTTGCAGTTTGTTGGCCGGGGCTGGGTTTGAACCCGCCACCTCCGGCATATGGGGCCGGCGCCCTACCCCTTTGAGCCACGGGCACCACCCGATGACTTGGGTTTTGACTAACTGAACTTTCTTGGATGAAACCCTATAGTCCAGATTCCCAAGGTAGTTTAAGAGAGAGATAGTATCAGAGATAGAAGCAATGAGGGAAGGACTGAAAAGGAGTAAGTCCTTTGTATAACAGATGACAACCCTGGCCTGAACATTTTGAAATCTGCGGCTCATGCTTGGCCAAAAAGGTGGGGGCTATCTCTAAGCCCCTGGGGGAAGACCATCCAGGCTAGTTGTTGAGTTGACTTGGTGTCTGGGTCAGTCCAGGCAAAGGTGAATAAATCTTGGGAGTTGGGTTGGAGAGCAATAGTGAAAAAGGAGTCTTTTAAGTCGAGGATGGTAAAGTGTGTGGTGGAAGGGTGGATAGTGGAGAGGAGGGTGTGGAGGTTTGGGACAAGGGAAGTTATTGGTACAGTGGCCTCATTGACTACCTGTAGATCTCAGACTAATGGGAAGGAGCCATCAGGTGTGGGAACTGCTAGGATAGGAATGTTGCATGGGGAAGAGGTGGGTTGGAGAATGTGGTTTTTTAGGAAGCAATTAAGAATTGATTGGCGTCCCTTTATAGCATGGGGTTTAAGGGGATTCTGAGGTCATCTGGGGAGACGTGAAGAGTCAGAAAGGGTGATTATAAAAGGCTGATGGGGTAGAGTGATTGAAGGGGTTAAGGTGTCCCAAACTTTAGGATTGAGCTGACATAAAGCCTGTAGGAGGTACATTTGTGTAGATAGGGAGAGGCTTTAGAGGCCAGTAACAGAAGGGTGGGGAGCTGAGAACACAACACAGTAACAGAACTGGGGAGCTGAGAGGTGTCGTTGGTTTTGGGTGATGGGTATAAGGTAAAAGTGGCTTTGAGTCTAGATAGCAGGTCTCGGCCAAGCCGGGGAGTGGGGCATCTAGGAATTATGAGGAAGGAATGGAGAATGTCAGGTGTTCTAACTGACAAATGGGGTAGAGGGGGTTCCACCAACCCCAACCACAGAAATGGAAGAGAGTAGTGGCCCTGAAAAACCTGTGTACTGCAGTACTGAGTCTGTGGCCCCCGTATCCAAGAAAGAAAATTCTCTTACCAGCAACAGGAAGACAAACCCAGGGCTCTGCTAGTGAGATGGTGACGGTGGGGCACAGAGAGCCCGGGCCCCTTTAGTCTGTGATAGTTAGTCCTAGGAGTTCAGGCACTTCAAATCCCAGCTCAATCACTGTCTTGGAAAGGTGGCCCTGGATGGAAGGTGGGGAGATTCCTCTTGATCATTTCACTTAGGATCTTCAGTGGGTACTGTCGTCGCCCCCAGGGGGTAATGGTTTGGCTCACGGGTACGTGAGGTATCTGCGAAGGCTGTGGCTGCTGCCCAAATATGGGTCTTTTCCTCAGGAGTGGTGGTGGAGGAAAGTACCACGTAAATGTCCTGCCATGAGAGGTCATAGGACTGGGTTAAATATTAAATTTTTTTGTAAATTGGGTAGGGCCATTTGAAAAGAACCTAAGACGTTTTTCAATTTGGGAGAGATTTTCTAGGTTAAAGGGGACATGGACTCTGATAATGTCCACAGCTCCTGTTAGTTCATGTAAGGCTAAAATAGCTTGCGGAGGCTGTCCCTGAGAACAGGTGTGTGGAGGAGAAAAGCAGTCAGGTGGTGGCGGGGACTGTAGGAGTCGGGGACAGAAAATGGTGGCAGAAGGTTCAGGAGGTGGAGAGGCATAAGGTGGGGGGCAGAGTGGTCAGTGGGGTCAAAGTCTGAGTCAGATGAAGAAGGTTGAGGTGGCAGCTGAAAGATGCTGTAGGTTTGGCAAAGTGAAGGATGATCCCAGAGGAAGAAAAAAGCTTGCAGATAGGTGACCCCGGACCACTTGCCATTGGGGGTTATGAAATTTTGAAGATCACTGAGAATGTTTAAATGAAAAGTTCCATTCTCTGGCTCTTGGTTTCCATGATCTAGTGTATGTTGGGGTCAGGCAGTGCTGTAGTGGAATTATTTTGGTTTGATATCTCTTTTTGAATCCAGCCTGGCCACATTTTTGAGGAGATGGCCCCATGGTGTGTCTCAGACGGGGATGGAAAAATAACTGCCCACAGTGTGTGAGGAAAGAAAGAGAAGGAGGAATGGGGCGGAGGCTCACCAGCAGGGTAGGCAGGAGCCCAGGGGACAAACTCCACAGAATCCTATCCCTGTTCCTCAGGCATTTGAGGGAAGGTGTCGGGGTAACTGGGTCACTAATCCCAGATCCCAGGGCAAATCCCAGCCTACTAGAATTTTCAGGGACAGAGTGGTGGTGGAAGTGGCAGAACGGGAGATCCTGGTGGCAGAACACTTTTGTACCACCTACCGAGTCCTGGTAATTAGTGTGCAGTGGTGGTCCTTGGGCAGGGGCAGAGCAAAGGTCTGCAGTGGTCATTGGACTGGTCTCACTGCCTCCTTTCCTGGCCAACACACTGTAAAAAGGAGGGGTTCTGGCATAGAACCAGGCTGAGATTCCACAAGAAAGGAGAGAAAGCCAATCCAAGGACAAGGGACGATTTTAAGAGGGGTAAAGCTGAATGGAGACTGGCCACGTGTCAGCTCAGCTCCCACACAGTTGCAAAAGACTTTTATTAACGTCATCAGTATAATGGGAAATGAGCCTAGAGTACCCTCCGGATCTCTACTCTCCTGTGGCTAAGGACTATGGGCTTATCCCTAGTACTGGCCAGGACACAGATAGAGTGTTTCCAGGAACTCTGGCCTTGAGCGCTCCAGGAATCTGGGGAGGGGGTTGCTGGTTTTCTAAAATGGCTGCACTCTTGTCAGGATTATGAGAACTCCTTTCCCACACAGGCTACAGGAACATGGCTATTTCTCCACAGGAAAAAAATACCCATTGAAATAGAAAGTCCAGTGTAAACATAGGGAGTAGATGCTTTTAATAACAAAAATGTGTTTAGCCTCTTAAAATTTATATCTTGTATTTCTATTTTTGAGACAGAGTCTAACTCTGTTGTGGTATCATCTTCACTCGCAAACTCAAACTCTTGGGCTCAAGCAATCCTTTTGCCTCAGCCTCCTGAATAGCTGGGACTACAGGCACTGGCAACAATGCCCTCCTAGTTTTTCTATTTTTAGTAGAGATGGAGCCTCACTCTTGCTCAGGGGATCTGGAACTCCTGAGGTCAAGGGATCCACTCACCCCAGACTACCAGAGTTCTGGGATTACAGGTATGAGCCAACCTCATAGCTACTTTAACTGGACAAGAGACTGGTTTCAGTAACTTGCTCCTGATTAGAAGACCAGCCACCGTGGGCTGCTTCGGGCTGGTTTACAGAGGCTGCACAATTAAGTGCCCTCCTTCACTTTGTGATCCAGAAGCCTAACTGTGATAGCGTCTAAATGTTAAGTCACCACCCCAAAATAAGCAAGGAATTTATTCAACCCACTTGCCCACCACAACCCCCTTCATGAATCTTCATATCTCCTCCTGTGACCTCCACAACTTCTATAGTATATTTTAGACACTAAAATATGTATTTATTCAGCATACTGAATGTGTATGCTCGACCAAGCTGCTCAGCATAAACTCCTATTCAGCTCCCCTCTCCTCCCCACCTCATCCCCTTCAAAGTGTCTGTTCTGGTCTCTGCTGGAAGCGGTAATTTTCATTTTGTCCCAATCACCAACCCGCAGATTGTAACCCTTTGAAAGAAATAAAGCCTCCTACATAAACTAATAAATTGTGTGATTTTTAAGTTGGCATTTTGGATTTCTTTCTTTTTCCTTTTTCTTCCCCCCCCCCTCCCCCTTTTACTGTATTGTATTGTATTTATTTTAGGCACAGGGTCTCACTCTATTGCCTAGGCTGGACTGTAATGCTGCAATCATAGCTCACTGCAGCCTTGAACTCCTGGGCTCAAGAAAGCCTCCTGCCTCAACCACCACCTGGGTAGGACTACAAATATGCACCACCCAACATGGCCAATTACTTTTTAGAGGTGGGGTCTCACTTTGTTGCCCAGGCTGGTCTCAAATTCCTGGTCTCAAGGGATCCTCTTGCCTCAGGCCCCCAAAGTGCTGAGATTATAGGCATGAGTCATTGTGCTGGGCCTAGGCCTTTATCTGCATTTGGCAATGTCTCTTCCAGAAATAATCTCTGCTGTGACTGCAGCCACCCATGGGCAGACCAAGTGTGGTCCACCTGGTAGAAGCCTTCATCCTGTGTCTCAACAGCCTCCTGCTCCTAACACCTGGCTTCTCACAGTTTCCTCCTTTGCTTTCACGTGTCTATTAAGTCCTCTTTAAGTGACCTTGGTTTTCCTGGAGAGATTGAAACCCTGGTGCCTTGAAAGGCATGTATTGGTAAAACTGTGGCCACTCTGGGGACATGAAAAATGGTTTTTATCCTGTATTGAAGAGATGTCAAAATCCCACTGACATATCCCGTCCTAGACAGTGGGTTCCTGGTAGACATAGTGCTGTGTCCAAGACAAGCTGGTATGGAAGCAGGAGACAGTGGCGTGTTTCAACACTGGAGACAGGCCAGGAACAGGTCATCTCCATATTAAATCAGCACCAACGGGTCATGAAACCCAATGTCTTTTAAACCCTTTTTAAGAATTTGGAAGACTTTAGAAAGGGGCTGCCAATGGGCACCTACGTGCCTGCAATGGGCACAGTTCCCAGTGCCAGTGCATGCACCCACATGTGGCCCCAGCAACCACCCACATGCATGCCACCAGCACCTGCCCACACAGCAGTGCATGCAAATCCAGCTGGCCCTGCCTCCCATTTCCAGCCCCAACACTGCACTAGCAACCACAACTACGCATGTGTGTGGCACTAGCTCTAGCCCTCATAGCTATGTGTGCCCACATAGCCCCCAAACTCCTGGGTTCAAGCGAATCTCCTGCCTCAACCTCCCAAGTAGCTGAGAGGTACCCACAATGCACAGCCAGTTTTTCTATGTTTAGTAGAGACAGCGTCTCACTCTTGCTGAGGCTGGTCTTGAACTCCTGGCCTGTAGTAATCCACCTGCCTCAGCCTCTGAGAGGACTAAGATTAGGGGCTTGAACCACCACTCTTGGTCGGCTCTTGTGGGGTTTCCATACCACACCACAACTCTGATCACGCCACAGTAAAAAAAAAAAAAAAAAAAAAAGTGGTTTGATAGAAAGTCCCCTTGTCATTTCTAGAGACATTGTGCTTGGGAAATGGAGTGGAAGCACAGATTGGGAAGGAGAGACTTGAAACCAGATGAAAGGATCCAAAGCGTTCTTTCTGATTAGAACTTAGCCGTCACTTTCCCCTCACCAGTGCCTGGGCCAGAAAATTCTTAGAAGCCCAATGTTGGGTAGGACCAACCTCATTCATTCACCCTGAGTTCTGGAGCACACACCCCCACCCAAAGGAAGCCATGAGTCAGTCTGCAGCATTCAGCTTTGGGGTCACTCACACTACCCAGTCTCCTCCTAAAGACACTAAGCTTATGTGATTCTCAAAGAAATTGGATGTGGTGTGATCCACACCTCCCCAGTCAGTAGGATGATGAAAGTTCCAGCCCTTTACCTGTCTCCTTCCATACAGCATCCTCGGGGGTGAAGTCGCCACAACACTGCACCTTGGGTCAGGAGGACTCAAAGCCAAACATCGTGTCATCCCATCCGCAGTGCAGCTCCCAAACCACAAGCTGATTCATTTTCCTCCTTGTCATTTACATTGTTCTGACCTCTTTCCCTCCTAATCACCTCAAAGGGGCCTTACGCTTAGGCTGCCCGGGGCCTGCCTGAACAATGATTGTGCTGGCAGAGCCCCAAACGATAACTTCCACCTTTTTTTTCCTGTTAATTACTTTATTTATTTATTTATTTATTTATTTGGTAGAGACAGAGTCTCACTTTATCACCCTCACTAGAGTGCCGTGGCATCACACAGCTCACAGCAACCTCTAACTCTTGGGCTTAAGCGATTCTCTTGCCTCAGCCTCCAGAGTAGCTGGGACTACAGGTGCCTGCCACAATGCTTGGCTATTTTTTGTTGCAGTTTGGCCGGGGCCAGGTTCTAACCCACCACCCTCCGTATATGGGGCTGGCGCCCTACTCACTGAGCCACGTCATGTTAATTACTTTATTTAGAAGTGAGAAACTGAACTATTTGCCCAAAAGCAGAACAGACAGCACAAAGTAAAGGGCTGGAATTCAAAGTCAAGAAATTTTCCTCCACAACTTCTATAGTATATTTTAGCCACTATTTCTTATCTGACATTTATTTATTAAGCATTTTTTGATCCGAACAATATAATAGGACCTGGAAGCATGATCTTAAATAAGATGTAAACCCCCGTCCTTTACAAATATTTGTTGATTCTTTGCATAGGAGAGGAACTGTCTGTCAGGGTCTGTTAGTAATTTTGTTTACTGTAGCCTGGTGGGTTACAGCTGGGGAAGGCAGGCAGTGAATCTTGGAGTTGTACTGCCAAAAATGAAACCAGGCACTAGTTGGAGAGGTAAGGACAGGTTATATTCAGTAACTATTGTGAGAGGGAGAAAAAGTCTAGTGCAGACTAAACTGAAATCCTTGAAAACAAAAGGCTAGAGACTTTGGAAGCCTAGGGGGTGCTAAAGGAAAGGCATCAAGGGATGTTAACGGGGGTTAGTCAGTGTGACTAAGCAATCTATTTTATTTTTTTATTAGAGACAGAGTCTCACTTTGTCACCATCGGTAGAATGCCGTAGTGTCATAGCTCACAGCAACCTCACACTTCTGTGATCCTCTTGCCTCAGCCTCCCGAGTAGCTGGGACTACAACTACAGGCACCCACCACAACGCCCAGCTATTTTTTTGTTGCAGTTTGAACCCGCTACCATCAGTATATGGGGCAGCGCCCTACTCACTGAGCCACAGATGCGGCCCAAAGCAATCTAGATTTGTGAATCAGTGCTTATCCAAAGGAAAAACAAATTTCTATCTGTATGACAGAAGGCAGTGAGGCAAGATACCCACCCAAAATTGGCCTTATCCTCCTACGGGATCTGGGAGTGAGAACAAGAGTTGTCTTCCTGAAGGTTTGCACTTCTAAGAGATAATCCTGAGGTCCACAAGAAAACGTTTCCGGGTTGTAGATTTATAGCTCTAAGGGCAGAGAAAAGGTTTATAATTGCAAGCTTTCTAAAGTGTCTGCTCTAAGAGAGGATTCAGGACAGTGTCTGCCTATCAACACTTTTTTTGTGAAACAAACAGTGAATTCTTCTGCCAGCATTGGCCTTTTTATGGAGTGGGAGGAAGTGGGATTATTATTATTCTAGAGACGCAGCCTTAAATGCCAGAAGTAATTTTAGAGTTTGATTAAGACTCTTAATGCAAGGTTTGGATGAAGTTGTTATGTACCAAGAAGTCTGCAGTTCTCAACACCCGTAGCTGTGGTCTTTTGATAACCTCCACCTTTACACCACCCATCCCTGTGCTTCACCTGGACTCATCACATTCTAGGCCTTTCCCGCACAGTTGCTGTCTGCTGCATAACCATCTTCTTCCTCCAGTGTTCAAGGGGAACCACAGGTAAGGACAAAGACAGGGAAGAGTGAGGAGGGAGGAGGTGCCTTTGGGAACAAAGATTGGGAACTGAGTTTCTGTCCCCTCTTGGACTCTCACCAGCAATGTCTCCTCCAGACACTCCTGTCAACTCAGGACTGTGGCTGTGCCAGCCAGCACCCAAGTGTGGGGAACAGATCTACAACCCCTAGGAGCAGTGCTGTGATGATTTCACTGTCTTGCCCTTGAATCGGACTCATCTCTGTGGACCTGGCTGCATCTTTTGGCCCTGCTTTGAGCTCTGCTGCCCGGAGTCCTTTGGCCCCCAGAGGAAGTTTCTTGTGAAGTTGAAGGTTCTGGGTGTGAAGTCCCAGTGCCCTTCTGCCCCCATCTCCCGGGTCTGTCCCAAATAAAAGCCCTTAACTTGATCGTGACTAAAGGGGTGAGTGATACCAAGAGCTTGAAGAGGATTCTGCAGTGGTGTTTTATCTCTGGCCAATTCTGAAAAAAACTTTTCACTCTCTCCTTATTTGTCTCATAATTCCTCACTTTTTTTGTTTTTGAGACAGAGTAGAGTGAGTTAGAGTGCTATGAAATCATAGCTCACAGCAACCTCAAACTCTTGGGCTTGAGCAATCCTCTTGCCTCAGCCTCCCAAGTAGATGGAACTATTTGCACTAGCTGTGGAGAATAGGCTGTGAGGCAGCAGGGCCCCCCACAGCCTGGGGTGCATTCAGAGAATGAACCCCCAACTGCTTTGCCTCCTTTCCCAAACAACCATATTCTTTTCTGCATGTCACCTAGCTCTTCCTTTGTTTAGTTAATCTTTAGGGTTCACGCAGAGATCCTTGTGATCTTTCCCTTTTTACTTCTTAACATATGTTAATGAAGTTAAGAAGAAACCATTAACAGGATGATCTGGGTTTGTTTTTTGTTTGCTTATTTTTTGAGACAGAGCCTCAAGCTTTCGCCCTGGGTAGAGTGCTGTAGCATCACAGCTCACAGCAACCTCCAACTCCTGGGCTCAAGTCTCCTGCCTCCACCTCCCAAGTAGCTGGGACTACAGGCACCCGCCACAACACCCAGCTATTTTTTGGTTGCAGCCGTCATTGTTGTTTGGCGGGCCTGGGCTGGATTTGAACCTGCCAGCTCAGGTGTAGGTGGTTGGCGCCTTAGCCACTTGAGCCACAGGTGCTGAGCCAGGATGATCTGTTTTTGATAAAGTTTTTACATTTTCCAATCATATTGGGTCATAAGACCCAAAATATGTCTTTTGTCTATGCTACTTTCCCTTAAACAACCCTGCTATACTATAAAATAAAGCTGACTCTGTGCTGTGGTGCTAGCTGCAGCCATCAGCTGAGTCAGACCTCCTGGTCCCATCTTTTGTCTTTTGTGCCTTTGTAGCAGGAAACCAACGCAGACAGAAGACTCCAGGCACCAGTTGGAAGAGGAAGTGGTGGCTTTATTCTTAGGCCAGGAGACTCGGGGGACTAGTGTACTGTGGAGAGCTGACATTACAGCAACTATATAAAAAAAAGGGGGGGGGGACCAAGCACCATTATCTGTACTAACATAATTTAAGTTTCTGTTTCTCTGAAAGCGCTAGGATTCTTATAATCACATGGTAGTTGTGTACTGTTAGGTTGCCTAGAGACCTTGTGACGACAGCCTGAAGCTCCTCTTGCATTTCACTGCGTATATTTACCCTGGAAAGAGTTACAATAAACGAGACTTGATCAGACTCCTGTCTTGTCTCCATTCTTTCGCGTCCCTTGTCCCTTCTCATTCTCACCCCCTCCTCCAGGTATCCCTGATCGACTGACCTGCAGGTCAGGTCACATGGCGCCCGACCAGGGACCCGGATACGAGGGACACAGTGAAGAGCTATGGGTGAAAGCACGCTCAAGAAATAATTAAAAGAGGACTGCCTGTGTGGGAGCCTGCTACGCTGGAATGAGGGCCTCGGTGAGTGGTAGCAATCATGGGGCAAGAAGTCAGTCAGCATGAGTAATTTGTGGAACAATTAAGAGAGGCACTTAAGACACGAGGAGTAAAGGTAAAAATTAAACAATTATTTCATTTTTTTGACTTCTTAAAAGAAGTCTGTCCTTGGTTTCCCCAAGAGGGAACAATTGATGAAAAACAATGGAAAAGAGTTGGTGATGCTTTAAATGATTTTTATAATGTCTTTGGACCAGAAAAGATACCTATTACTGCCTTTTGTTACTGGAATCTTATTAATGAAGACATTAGTTGCTGCAGTGTGTGCCCCGGGTGGCGGATGTCATAAAAAAGGGAGAGGCACTTTTACATAGCCATAAAGAGAAAGATCAAAGGCCCTCAAATCACTCTAATGAGTTAGATGCCTCCGGAGCGACGGGAGGTGCTGCCTGTCCCAGTAGTCACGTTAATGATGAAGAGGATCTTATTTCACTAGAGAGTGATG
Organism: Loris lydekkerianus; assembly: GCA_963574355.1. Classification (NCBI taxonomy): domain Eukaryota; kingdom Metazoa; phylum Chordata; class Mammalia; order Primates; family Lorisidae; genus Loris; species Loris lydekkerianus. The sequence goes on along the minus strand of CAUYPK010108058.1, from coordinate 575 downwards.
AGGATGTTAAAGAATCTAAGGACCCCCCGGTTGTCAAGCCGAAAGAAAAGCTAGACAACAAAGTGAAAGTAAAGCAATCCAAAAACACAGCTAAGGCCTTGAAGCCAAAGCAGAGACTTTACCCAGATCTTACAGCCTTTAAGGTAAACACTGATGATGAGCTGCCAGATGCGGACTGGGAGGAACTCAAGGCCGAGGCCGCCAAGTATCATAACTTGGACTGGCCCTCTCTCAAAACACGGCCCCCTCCGTATAGTGTATCTCCCTCCATGCCACCTGTGGCCATGGCTGCTATAGACCCAAAAAAAGACCTTCAAGGCAAAATTGAGCACTTAAAGGAACAAATCAGGCTGGAAGAAGAGCATCAGGCTCTCATAGACCAATTAGAAAGACGAAAAGTAGGCAAAGCGACCTACACAGATCAGAAAGCTGCTGCTAACCCCCGCCCCCCCCCCATTAGAGGTGCATTAATAAGAAAACCCACCACAACACCCATAGACATAGAGGAACATGAAGCGTTCCCAGTCACAGAAGCCACAGAAATCAGGGTCAGACATGGAGACATCATGCTGGGT
>CAUYPK010108057.1:0-12947 GCA_963574355.1 Loris lydekkerianus | reverse complement strand
ATTTATTTTTTATTATAGCTGTGTACATTAATGAGATCATGCGGCACCATACATCGTTTTTTTAAACAGTTTGACACATTTTCATCACACTGGTTAACATAGCCTTCCTGGCATTTTCTTAGTTATTGTGTTAAGACATTTATATTCTACATTTACTAAGTTTCACATGTGCCCTTGTAAGATGCACCGCAGGTGTGATCCCACCTATCACCCTCCCTCCTTCCATCCTCCCCCCTCCCCTGTAAAATAAGTTTTGACTTTTAAAAGTGGGAAAAATCTTTGGAACATTATCAATTGGTTGGCGTACAAAGTATCTTTTTCATATTACAATGTATTATCAGATGTGTAAATGTGATGGTTCAGATCAAATGTTTTACCTTTTTCTCATATATATACATATATCATGTATATACAATATATATATATTCACACACACATCTATACAGAGGGTGCCAAACAATGTGTACGCAATTTAAGAAAGGAAAATTTGCATTAAAATTAAAGTACTCAGTATGTACTGATACCAAAAGATGAATACAAAGTTGCGATGAACACCTGTTGTAATTGTAGCAGTCAAATGTGACTTGAGTATTACAAATTTAATACAGTTTTTTCCTTTCTTAAAATGTGTATATTTTTGTCACCCTCTGTATATATATAAAACACATATATAATTTGAATTAAAAAATTAGTAAGAACTGACCAAGTTGGATTGAACTATTAGTCGAATAGTCAGTATCTCTAGAGTTTTTTCTTTTTAATACATACCAAATATATCTGTGACTTATTAAGTGGTGTTTGGCTTCTAGGATGTATTTTTGAATGCCGTATCAACTTTAAGAATGAAAAACTATAGCAACTTTCTCCCATTTATGTCATTGTCCTCAATTAATTACTTGGAAGTATATTCTCTCTAACTTACCAGTGATTCTAAGTTATCGGTCCTTTAATTTACAGGTTGAATCTTACATTTCCTACTGCGGTGGGCTTCCAGCCCCTGAACATTCAGACAATCCTTTGAGATATAAATTCAGCTGGAGTCCAGTGGGAGTTTTGATGAACGTGATGCAGCCGGCTACCTATCTGCTCGATGGAAAGGTGAAGGCACAGCATTGAAGTGTAATTCTGTAAATCTTCAGTAGGGGCCTGAGACAGCCCAGACTGTCTCTTCTGATACTGGGGCCCTTGATAAGGGCCATGCTGTCCGGCTCCCATTGTTCCCTCCCATATAGTTTTTGTTCCAAACAACCATTCCTAGCAAAGCCTGTGTTTACTCTTCTCTCTTTGCCTCCCTGCAAGTTGCTTCTGCAGTTTGAAAATTCACTTCCAGCTTCATGTATGTATAAACACTTGGTCACTTTTTGATTTATTTCAGCACGACAGACCTTTACTGAGTACCGTGTGTTGGACTTTGGGCAAGCACCAAGACAGTGATGTTGAGTGAAGTTCCAACCTCAGAAACCTCACAGCTGATGGGTGGAGAAGGGTTCGTTCTCATAATGGAGGGCTTGTGCGTCAGGAAAAGAAACTAAGACTTCTTGCCCAGCTGCTGTGTAGCAGAACTTAATCTTTCTGAATTTAGTATTATTTTCATCATTTTACAAGGAAACTATGGCTTAGAGAGAGACTGTCCCCAGTCACTGGGCTGGGATTCCAACCCAGGTCTCACTAACTCCAAAGCTCTTTTCTTTCTCCTTTTGCCAAACTGTTCAATAGCAGAAAAGGCAGAGGCTAGAATAAATGACTATAATCTAAGGGGAGAAGCTCAAAAGCACGCTAACAGGCTGGAGAAACACAGATGGAGGGCAGCCCGTCTGGCCTTGGTGAAGATGTGGGAGGTAGGGAGGCTGGGGAGGAGGAATACTAGTGGAGGAGAAGTGCTTGGCCTTGAAGGATCAGAGGGCGCCGGCCAGGCGGGAACACTGCCACTCCCGCTACAGCAGGTTTAAAAGAGAGAAATCAGGTGTAGGAAGCGCAGATAACTCAGCACAGTTAAAGGTCCAGCAAGTGCGGGGGCTGCTGTCCAAGTCACATCCGCCTGACTTCATAGTTGTGCTCTTCACCACAAAGAAAGCCTCATATTTGGGGGGAAAATGGGTGGAAAGACTGAGTGTGCCTCTTAGAATTGTGTGTCCTAAGCACCTCACTTGCCTTGCCCTCGTCTGGCCCTGCAGGGAGTGATGAGTGATATGAACAAGGTCTATGTCTTAAAACTGTTATTCTGGCATCAGTTGTATAAATTCCCAATGTATCTATGAATCTAAATCCACGGTTCTCAACCTGTGGGTTGTGACCCCTTTGTAACAATGGAAACACATCTCGGCATTAGGAAGGTTGAGAACTACTGATCTCAATGTATTTCAAGGGAAAGTGAAAACATTTCTTAAGACATAAGGTGAGGGTTATAATCAACCATGGTCTTTTGTGCCCGTGATATAGAACATGCCTCACAGAGTGGGCTGTACGTTGGAACCGCAAGGGGAGTTTATGAAGTACTGATGGATCCGATGGCTGGGCCTCGTCCCCAAAGATTCTGATGAGTCTGGGGTTCTTTTTTTAATCTCCCCAACTGATTGTAACATGCAGCTGAATTAAAGAACAACTGAATGAGGATCATATCACTACAGTTTCACATAAAATGCTGCTAAACAAGTAGAACACCGTAGGTGGATTCTGGAAAGATCGCGTTCCAGGATAACGAACAAGACTGATGCGTTCTGGTGCAAGCGCTGGCATCCCTCTCTGTGTTGCCAGAGGCCACAAAGGTCTGCTGGGCGTCAGTCTGCTCACCTGCATTGTGAGCAGTGGAGTCCTCTCCATTTCTCCAGTTCTATGAATCATGCCAGTTTGGGCCAGAATCTTAACCTGATTTTCTACCAAGCACACATCCTCTTACATGCTCCAGCCTGTCTCTGTTGTATTTCTACCTTCTTCATTCTTAGAAAAAAATATTGGCCCATGTTTGGCATAAACTAACAAGTGAAGGCAGGAGAAAGTCTTGCTTCACTTGGTAAAATGCTGATTTGTGGGAGGCCTTGTCAATGAGAAGGAAGACGTCAATGGAAGAGCCAGCAGAGTGTAGCCCAGGTAATGGGAGAACGAGGGACTTGGTGTCGGTGGGCCTGGCTCTGTGCTGTGGCTCTGCCCGGGCTGCGTGGGTGAGCTTGGGGCCCTGTCTGAAGAGAAGGGCAGTGAACATCAGCCTCCCAGGGTTCTCACTGAGTGAGATCACATAGAGTATAGTCGGCCTCACAGCTGATTGTCACGCAGGTTGTTCCTCTGACAGATATTAGCTCTATGCAGACATCAGTGGTCATGAGAGTTCAGAGAAAGGAAGAGTTTGTTTTCAGGTAGCATAGTTGTGTTGGTTGAATTTGAAGTTTCACCCTTTCATCCTGAACCTCTTTTATAAAAAGGAGTGCTTTTTGTGTCTCCCTGACACTGTGGAGGATCCAAGAGAAAGCACAGTGTTTTGCTTTTCTTCATTAAAATACTTTTCTCAAGGTCCCACTTAAGTCTCCTCTTGTGGAAGGAGCTTTTCCCGACCACTTCAGCCCCCCTTCTCTATTATTTGTCTGAACTCGAAGCGTCAGACAGTTTGATTGTCTGTGTGTAAGGTGCTGCATTATTTACTCAGTAATTCAAGTGTACTGCAGATCGGTCTGTCTCCCCAGCCGCACTCTGAACTTCTCAAAGCCTCTCTTGTCTTCCTGTCCCTCCCCGCTGTCTGCCGCCATCCCCCTCCTCCATGCAGCAGGCTGAAATAATTCACAGACATCTAAATGGGAGAGACAGGTGGCCTCGCTGGCTTCTTTTTAAAGTGAAAGCCTTAAACTTTTCCAGACATTGGGCAGTGTCCTATCAATTGGGACATATCTCATTTTCCTGTATCCTTGCAGTTTCCAGCCGGTTGTATTTCTAACTTCCGATCTGATTCCTAACACATGTGATTTCCTCCCACGTATGTGGAAACAGGGATTTCATCTTCTCTTGGTTTTGCTCCCCCGCTGGTGCTGGTATCCTCCTATACTGGTGGCGTCTGGGAGTGACGTGGCAAAGCTTTGCCATCAAGGTCTCTTTCAGCCTCCTCTCCCATTCCACCCCAGCTAAGCATATACCCTAAGTGAGAACTGTGCTTGTTCTGCAAGTGTGGCTTTCAGGCAAGGTTTCTGGCCTTCTTTCCATCCCCTGCCACCACACCAATGCAGCAGCCAGGCCCTAGGAAGCCTCCCTTTGCCTGCAGCCATTCTGAGTGAAGTCTCAGGTGCGTCCATGGATGCATACTCTGGAACGCTGCACTTTGCCAATACATCTTCCAAAATTTTGACCCAGAAATAAGCACCATTAAGGGTCAGTGTGACGTAGCAGAAAGGGCATGGATGTTGGAGTCAGGTAGACCTGGTTCCAGTCTGCTTCCAGGTTACCTTCTTACCTTCACTTTTCACCTCTGCAAGTGGAATTGTGTGGATTACGGATAATGTATACAAGGCATTTAGTACCTAGTAGGTCCAGAATGAATGGCTGCATATTTCCTGTCTTAAATTCCTTATTAGTTTACTGATCAACCTTACTGTGATTATTTGAGCATTTGATCCAAAATCTTTAACAGTGACTCTCCGTGGTTGGGAGGATTTGGACTTAGAGAAGTTTGCATTGGCAGTAATGAGCCTGAGCATTGTCAAGACAGAAGGAAATACGTATTATCTACAAAATAAATAAGTATGCCTTTCTGTCCTCATCCACATCACTAATAAAATATCACACAGGACAGGGCTTATTAGTGACCCTCATGGTGTGCCACTGGAAATGTGACTCTAGATTGATACCAAATGATAATGATTCCCCAGGAATCCTTGAGTCAGGTTGCTTAGCCAATGGTTATTCTTTCTAAATGAATCTTTACTGTTCAGCTTAAATTTCTTCATCTTCTTCACAAAGATTTCATGACAAATTTGCGAACTAGCAATTTATTTCTGGTTGGTAAAGTACTGGAATCTTGTAGTCCTTGCTGAATTTTTTTCTTAAGAATTTTCCTAACGTTCAAACAATTAAGCAAAATTTAAGAATTTTCATGGATTATAGAAGTGAGATAGGTATAGTCAGTCAACATTTGCCTTTTTGTTTTGTTTGTTTTTAAAAGAGATGGGGTATTGCTATGTTGCCCAGACTGGGCTTGAACCAACTCTTGGACTCAAGCGATCCTGCCCCCTGAGCCTTCTAAGTAGCTGGTACTACAGGAGCTTGCCCCCTCACCCAACCGTTGCCTTCTTAATTATAATTTTTAAACTTTAGAATTCTATTAAAGAAATTTGTCGTAAAGAGGTAATGCAGAAACGGTACCTGTGGAAGTGTTTAACATGCAGTTTAAAGGGGTTTACAGGAAAATTAAACGAAAGCATTCCTTACATCCTTCAGCCTCTCCGCACTCTGCAAAGTGAGCTTTAGAACTGAAGAGACCGTGCTGGTCTTGACACTGCAGCCAGCAAAGCCCTTTCCTTTTGGGGTTTCAGCCATTTATAAATATGTTCCCATCTCTCCCGCATGCAAAGGCATGTGCAGAACCCCTCCAAAAAGAAACTATGAGAATAATTACGTTTAGCCAGAGTCGTCTTTAGGCGAATTTCTGTGACTTCATCTTCAGGTACATTGATGCAGTGCAGTTTGGTGAAGACTGAGAGAAATTGGTCAGAAAGTATTTCTAATGTTGCAACCAATAAAAATCCAGTTCTACCAACAGCCCCAACTAGAATTCTCAGCTGTGGTTTTATCATTCCAGAATGTTTTCTACTATCTTGAGAACAATTATAAAGCTTGCAAACTAGAAGAAAATTTAGTCCTTTAATTAAGATTAGTGACAAAAAAAATAAATAAATAAATAAAGCTTCACTGCGTTTTGCGTGTGTAATGGGGGAAAGGCTATGGGTAAGAGAAGCACTGAGATAGCAAAAGATCAGTGCTTTAACTTCCTACCCAGTGTAACATTAGGGCCAGTTATTTGAAAAAAAAAAAAAAAAAAAAAATTTTTTTTTTTTTGAGACATGGTTTCACTCTGTTGCCCAGGACAGAGTACCAGGGTGTCATCCTAGCTCACTGCAACCTCAAACTCCTGGGTTCAAGGAATCCTCCCACAGTAGCCTCCTGAGTAGCTGGGAGGGACTACGAGTGTGTTCCACTATGCCCGGCTAATTTTTATATTTTTTGCAGAGACAGGGTCTTGCTATGTTTTGCAGTCTGGTCTTAAGCTCCTGACCTTAAGCAATTTTTCTACATCATCCTCCCAAAGTGCTGGGATTACAGGCATGAGCCTTTGCACCCAGCTGGTAACACTATTTGAGTTTCACTGTATGTTCACAGTGTTTTTTTGTTGTTGTCAAAGAAGGTCTCTCTGCTCCCTCTCTGCCATCTCCAGCACGCTCCCAAAGGTTGCCTAATTCAGTCTGCAAGCTCTTTACAGAGGCTCAAGCACAGTTTCTGGTACATGGTCAACATTCCGTTTCTCAACGGATGCAGGCGTGAATGGAGGCCAGGAGCTGTATCTCATTCATCACTCTTCTTATTCCCTCCACAATTTCTGCGATCCTTGGCCTTAGATAGTAGCCACTCATTAAATGCTCTCTGTGTGAATGAAACGTACAAGCTAGTGCCTGATATAGCAGCCTTCAGAAGGGGTGTAGGAATAAAGAAAAAGAAAACAGTAAGGGGATTGTCATTGCTATTGGAGATAGAAGCTATTTAAATGTCTGTTGTTTTCAGCTCATTGCTTATCTTTTTATAAAGCAAACAAATTAGTGCCATTTTATGCAGCAGCAAGAAGAAATTGAAACTCGGAGAGGCAGGGAAGAGTGGGGGAAAGGCAGAAGAGTGTGCTCTCACCTGTCGACACAATGAATGGTGTATGGCACACCGGGGTAAGGGGCACAGCTACGACAGGGACCTTACCTAACAAATGCAAACATTGTAACCTAATCGCTTGTACCCTCATATTAGTCAGAAATTTTAAAAAAGTTGTCAGTGTGTAGAAACATAAATGACTTTTCCATGTTGATGTCTTTGATGTACAACCCTACTGGGTGGGTTTATTGTAACTTTTTTTTTTCTTTTTTTTTTGAGACAGAGTCTCACTCCGTTGCCCTTACTAGAGTGCCGTGGCATCACAGCTCATAGGAACCTCCAATTCTTGGGCTTAAATGATTCTTTTGCCTCAGCGTCCCGAGTATCTGGGATTACAGGCACCCGCCACGAAGCCCAGCTTTTTTTTGTTGCAGTTGTCATTGTTGTTTAGCAGGCCCGGGCTATGTTCAAACCCACCAGCATGGGTATATGTGGCTGGCGCCCTACCCACTGAGCTACGGGCACCACCCTGTAACTTCTTTTTATAAATTGCTGTAACCTTTAGGGTTTTTTATATACAAGAGTACCTCATGTGCAAATGGAGAATTTTACTTCTCCATTTCTGCGTTGAATGCCTTTTATTCTTACCTAATTGCTTGGGCTTGGTCTTTTAGTACTATGTTGAATAACATGGTCAGGTTAGGCTTCCTGGTCTTGTTCCTGACAGTAGAGGAAACGCTGTAATTGTTATTGAGTATAATGGTATCTGACGGCTTGTTTACATGACTGTATTATATTGAGATCCGTACTTTTGAATGTATACCATTCCGAATTTTTAATCATGAAAATGTGTTTAATTTTGTCAAATACTTTTAATAAAACTTTTAAGGTGATTAAAAAAAGAAGAAGAAATTGAAACCATGACCGTATGTTTAGAAAAACTAAAGGAAGTCTAATTTTAAGGTTTGGGAAAATAATGGCTTACAAACTAGCTTGTGAATTATGATATTAGTAGAACAGCTTGAGTGTGGGATGCTGAATATGGTGGTTTCACTAAATTTTTTTTTTCCAAAAACTTCTATTACTTTCCTTTGGGCAAGTAATGCAGATAAACCTTAAAGGGAACAGACTGTTGTAACCCCACATGCATCTTTTTAATGTCCCCCAGGTTATTAACGTTGCAGGGGGAGTCTCCTTCCTTGATGCAGTTACTTCCATGGATTATTTCCCAGGGTTGAACTTGGAAGGCTATCCTAACAGGGACAGCACAAAATATGCTGAGATTTATGGCATTCCATCTGCTCAGACTTTGTTACGGGGGACACTGAGATATAAGGTAAGCAACTGTATTTCAGATTAAACATGTTTCCAGTTTTGATGTAAGTGGTGTGCACATTCAGTTTTTCCTAGTAATCAAAATATTTAAGATGATAAACACATTGGAGCCTATTTTGTCAGGAATTCTTCAATTATGTGTCTTAAGAGACTCAACTCAAAATAGTAAAAAGAGAATTTATGGACTTACTAGGAGTTGGTGGCAGGTAGGGGCCAGTTTCAGAATTAGTGAGCATTTGAGATAAAGTGACCTCACCAGGATGTGACTTCTCCCCACTCCTCAGCTCTTCATCCACTATTACCACAGTCTCAAATTTTGTGCAGTGGCAGGGTGGTGGCAACACTCCCAGCCTCTTAGAGCCTCCTGGGTTCTAATCCTGTAAGAATGTGTAACACTACATCTTTTTAACATCTAAAAACATTATTTTTGTCCCATTAGCTGGGAATGATTCCCCAGGTCAGTGGCATAAAATGTGCTAATCAGCTTTGGCTGAAATTATGTGTCCCTAGAGCTGAAGGTGGAATCAATGTCTTTGAAACCTGTGGGCTGGGGCAGGGGGTAAAAGGAGTTTCCTAAAAGGAAATATGAAATATTTTTAAACCATAAAATGGGGGTGCATTCTAGGAGCATGAACACAAATGCACAATACCTATCTATTGATCACAACAGAGCCGTCTGTTATAAGTGTGACCAAAGCAAGACAACTGGTGCGATGGTTTCCTGGCCTAACACATGATCACAAAGTGGGGGGCTTAGAGCAATAGGAATTTATTCTCTCACCATTCAAGAAGCCAGGAGTCTGAAATCAAGGTGTGGGTAGGGCTGGGGCCCTTTAGAGGCTCGGCCTGCAGTCGGTCTCGGCCTCAGTCTTCCCATCACCTTCTTTGTGAGTCTCTCCGTGTCCCCTCTCCTCTCCTAATAAGGACACTAGTCACAGGGTGACCTCATATTGAGATCTTAACTAATTATGTTGGCATATATCTAAACAAGGTCCCATTCCGAGCCTCTAGGTGGCCATTAATTTGGACCTACCACATGTATTCAACCAACTACAACCAGAATACCTGAAATACTACATCTCTCAATGTCAGAGATCGGGCAGATGGCTTGGCTGAGGCTGGGTGTGCGGGGGAGAGCTGTCTCAGACGCGTGTCTAGTGTTTACTAATTACCCTTTTCCTGGAAGATGTAAGTCGCGCAGACCTGTCAGCTCCTCTGCGTGCTTTCTCCCTTCTCTCTTACCACTCTGGCTGTCACCTTTGCTGGCACATTTCCTGCTGTATTTGCACCACCGTCCTTCCGCTCCCTCCAGGCCTGGTTCTCAGTTAGGCTCGGCACACTAATTTAAAATTACAACTTCCTCGCCCAGACGCTTTCTTCCCCTCCTTCCTTGCATGAAGCAGGTGTCAGGAATCAGTGGACACTGGGGGTGATGCTCAGGTCGGAGAGGGAAAAAATCGAAAACATTAATGTCTGAGTGGAGATTATTTCTATGGTGTTAACATCTCAAGCCTGGTCTCTGATTTGCCTCATCTTCTGATGTCTAACTTTTATTTATTCATTTTTTATATGTATACATTTATTGTGTAGATCTAGAGCGTACAACATGATTTACAACACATGCAGAGAGTAACGTAGTTGCCATGGTGAAGCAAATTAACATGTCATTAAAATATCCATCATCTCGTATAGTTACCTTTTTTCCCTTTGGAGGAAAGAAGGGCTGAAACCGAGTCTTTGCATGAATCCAAATTATAGTGCAATTTTATTTCCTATAGTCCTCATGTTATACATTACATTTCATCTTACAGATCTGCTATTTTGTATACTTTGACCTACAATCTCTCCATTTTCTTCCCCCAACCCTGCCCCTAGTAACCACTGTTTTTATTCTCTATATCTGCATATTTATTTATTTTTTTTAGATTCCACATGTAAGCAAGACAAAGCAATATTTTTCTTTTTATATCTCACTTATTTCATTTAGTGTAATGTCTTCTAGATTAATACTTCCATCTTTTCTTAAAGAGAACACAAACACTGTTTATTTACTCTTTAGAGCTTCTACATATTATATATATATATATATATATATATATATATATATATATATATTTAATTAAATCATAGCTGTGTACATTAATGGGATCATGGGGCACCATACACTGGTTTTATAGACCGTTTGACACATTTTCATCACACTGGTTAGCATAGCCTTCCTGGCATTTTCTTAGTTATTGTGCTAAGATATTTACAATCCACATTTACTAAGTTTCACATATGCCCTTGTAAGATGCACTGCAGGTGTAATCCCACCAATCCCCCTCCATTTATGAGCAATTAGCATATACTTCTCAGCATTTTTAGTTATATTTTAATGTATATTTTTCTTGACTCCTACATAGATTGTAAGCTCCTGGAAGGCGGGTACTTGCACTCTCATGAATTCAATGTCCTCACTGTCCAGACATCAGAGGAGACACCAGTGACAATGTCCTGAGAAGGCCCAGAAGGCTTGGGGACTGTGACTCTTGCAGCAGCCTATAGGCACAGTAGAAAGTCTTGTCTGAATTGAAGCCATGCCATCCCCAGCACTGGCAGATTTCTGTTTGCTTCCATTTCTCTCTCTCTTTCTCTCTCTCTCTTTTTTTTTTTTTTTTTGGTCCAGGAGGTAGATTTTATCACAGATTTCAGTAGTCCTTTGCCAAACCTGTACATGCAGGAATAAAGGATATTAATAGATGTAAGATTGATGAAAGCTCTCAAAGCCGTATACAGATGAGAGCCATCCCCACAGAACCGCTGAGGATGGAAGACGTCACACTGTCCATAACCACCAGAGTCACCATCCTGAGTAGTTCCAGAAACCCTTCAATACCCCTAATATTATTGCTGGTTTTGGAGAGGAAGCCCCACCATATAAGTGTGACTGAGAGAGGTTACCTATGCCCCTTCTCTGCCTGCCTGTCACCTGCTTGGCCTTTCCGACCCAGCTTGGTAGCACCTTCCCATCAGATCCTCCTCCTTCCCCTTCAGCTGCCCACCCTCCCCAGTCTGTGGAGTTTCCCCTCCTTTGTGCACCCACTGCTCTGTGCCCGCCTTGTCAGGGCTGCTGTAATAATCTACAGCGCTTGAGTCATCAGTGGCCTTATGCTTCTGGGGAGGATGTTCTTACAAGTTCCTCCTTCCCTTGTAAGAAAGAGCTTCAATGACAGCTGCATTAAATAATATTCTGCTGAACTGACAACATACAACATATGAAGAAATTTGCCCTTGTGCTACCAGAAAACACCAGTAACGTGTTACCTAGAAACAGAAGAAAAGACCCAAATTTCACCAGGGCTCTTACATAAATCAGTGAAATTACTGTGACATTAATCTCACTTTAAGCTTGAAAATAGTTCTATCCATCGCAGCAATACAAGTGGCTATTTTCAGGCTGTTTTCTAAATGAGTTGTAAAAATATTTCCCTCTTTTCAAAAAAGCTTTTCATATATTTTTTCTTTGAAGAGAAAATTTACATAGATTGCTTATTAATTCTTGTTTCAGGGATATGCCAAAGTTTTGAATGGATTTGTAAAACTGGGTCTGATAAGCAAAGAAGCATTTCCCACCCTTCGACCTGAGGCCAACCCTCTCACCTGGGTGAGTGACTTCAGACCTGCACGATGTTCACTTTTCTTCAGAAATGCCCATTGAGAGGGTCAGGGATGAAAGTTGCTTTGCACCAACAAAAGTACTTTTTTAGTAGCTCACATTTAGGAAGATAAGTCCTACCCTGAAAGTTCCCTTTCCTGACACTGTTCCGGGAAGATGGGGAGGGCTGGGAGCTCACCCAGTAGGCTTGTTGTCTGCAGGGTATTGTCCAAGGTGATCAGTCCCCAAGCTCTGAGAAGAGCTGCCCTTGCTGTCTGCACTGGGCTCCAAGCTCTTCCAGTTGTCTAAGTGGTGACTGAGTGACAAGAGTCATTGGGCCTCCTGAAAACAAGAATCCCAGAGAGATGCTGGTGTATAACACAACTGGATTCCCAGCCTCCAAATTCCATCAGTCCTCTCATTTGGCTATTTATTAGATAACCGTGAGTAATTTAAGTTTCAGTTACTGACTTTATGCCTTTATCTGTGCTGTACCAAAATCTTAGGCCCTCAGGATTAGAAGGAACCTTGGATGCTTGGAACTGAACTAGTGTGCCCAGAATCTAGCGGAAGTGCCATAAATGGTTCACAAGGAGAAAAGGATCAATATTACAAATCCTATTAAATCTTAAACAACAACAACAAAACGAAACAAAAAGGAAACCTTTGGTATTCTTGCTAGTCAGTTGCTTTTAAATTCAGTTTAAGTTTTATGTTCTATAAATTTACTTGTTGGACATGAGAGAATAAATATCTGTAGAGAGAATCTGGGGTTGAGGCCGCTGGCTCACTGGCTTGTGAAGTTGGTGGAGGCATTCTTAGGGGTGGTCCCAGTATCCTGATAGCCATAGTCTGAAACAGGGGTCAACTAAGTTTATATGTAAAGGACCAGAGTGTAAATAAATATTTTAGACTTCGTGGACCATGCAGTCAGTCACAACTACTCAGTTACCATAGACAATACGTAAACCCATGAATTTGACTGTGTTCTTACAATTCTTTTTTTTTTTTTTTTTTTTTAAATTGTGCCCATGCTTGTGTGCAAAGTAAAAATAAGAACAGAAAACAAAAAACAAATACGGGGCACAAGAGATACACCATTGCCATCAACCCCAGTATCCAGGACAAAAGATTTGTTGATCCC
>CAUYPK010108056.1:0-41468 GCA_963574355.1 Loris lydekkerianus | reverse complement strand
GGGACAACCTAAGACAGGATATGGAGAGGCTACATGGTGGATTACATTCATAGTACCCAAAGACGGGTAAGATCACTCTGCATTCAGTCAACCTAAGACAGGGACCAAACCATTGATGTTTGTATCCCCATGATGGGTAAGACTGAAACTGCAAGAGCAGGCAACCTAAGAGAGGGGCTATGTTTTTCCACCATACAAAAAACAAAAGAGAGAATTGTTGGGCCCTGCCATGTGCCTGAGGCCTAGTGCAACTTTCCGAGCCTGACTAGAAGTAGATCCATCGAGCTACTTCCGCATAGCAATGACTCAGCAAGGCCCGGCCTGAAACTGCCTCTACCTAGATACAGCCAATGTGGTACCATGCCACTGGCCCGACCCTGTCACGCACCTCTTCCCCCGCCTTCTTTCCCCGCACCTTCTCCACAATAAAAAAATAAATAAATAAAAGAGTTAAAAGGATGATGGAATGGGTCATAAGAAATAATGTGTAAGACAACATAGAGGAAAATTTTTATGACCCACAATCATGGCAGCATTATTCATAATGGAAGGAAGGAAGGAAGGAAGGAAATGGAAGGAAGCCAAGTCTTCATCAATAGATGAATGGATAAACAAATTGTACATATGTTTAATGGAATATTATCCTGCCCTAAAAAGGAAGAACATTCTGCTATATGCTCCAACAGGGATAAAACTTGAGGTCATTATGCTAAGTGCAATAAAACAGATTTCATTTATATCAAATACCCAGAGTAGTCAAATTCACAGAAATAGAAACCAGAGTGGTGGTTCTCAGGAGCTGGTGAAATGTGGGAATGAGTAGTTAGTGTTTCATAGGTATAGGATGATCAAGTTCTAGAGATAGGTGGTGGGGGTGGTGGTTGCACAATCATGTGAAGGTTTTTAATGCCACTGAAATGCACTCTTAAAAATGGTTAGAAAGGTAACTTTTATATTCTATGTCTTTTACCACAATTTAAAAAAAATTGAAAACAACACAGAGGCAAGAAAGGGGCTTTCACATATGAACACAAAAATCTGTAACAATCATTAAGCATCTTTCATTTATAAAGACAAGAAAGAACTGCTTCCTATCTTGGTAGCCTAATAGTTTAGAAGGAAAGAATCTCATAAAACTTGTAACCTCAGCTTGGGTGTCCTCAGATCAAGCATGCTAAGAGTTTTCCTTGTGCCCACCAAGGCCTCAGTCCCCCTTAATTTGGGTATCTGTAATACCAGTACCCCAGAAGAGCTGAGGAATGTCACACACAGCCATGTTGGTGATTCTGTTGGTCCGTGAGGTCTTGCCATGACTTTTCTATACATCTCTGGAATGCGATGCCCCTGGCTGTGTTTGACAGGAAAGGCCATGAAGACAAGCAGTGACTAGAACACAGCTTTGGGTGACCAGGGCAGTGCACTCCCTTCAGCAGTGCAGTTAGGAGTCTCCTTACTGTCTCTGCGAGCCAATCTCCACTGATGACTCTCTCCATAGCAGGTGGGGAAAGGGACCCTCTTTTAGGGCCACAGCAGAGGAGCTGGGACATATAATCACACAGGGCTCCTGTCTCCTCCCTCTTCCTGCAGGGCTCTGAGTTTCACTAAAGAGGTGGAGAGTGAGACGGTGTAGAGGCTTCCAGAGCAGCCTCGCAGGACACTGGGACCCCCTGTTCCTTCCCAGGTGAACCCAGCCCATCCAGAATCATTATCTGGAGATTTCTTTCTATAGGTTTCCATTCTCTCTTCTTTCTGTGGGTCCCCTCCCTGTTCAGTCCATCAGATATGCCCATGAAGGTCTGAATTCCCAATAAAGTTCAGATTATTTCCCTTGGAGCTCTTGGGCCTCTGAGAAATCACAGAGTGCTGCCTGATACCTGAAGCAGAGTCCCTGAACGTTTCGTGACAGAGTGATTTTCTCTGCCCAGAGCACAGGGAAGACCTCCAGGGGAGTGTCGCTTAACCTCAAAGTTGTCATATTCTAGTCTCAGCCGAGCCATCCTTTTACACCAATCTGTACTACAATCTTGTAAGTGTTTTCCTAGCACTTTTGAATTACATGGTGCATGAGAACAGAGGTGGGAGAGATTGATTCTGTTCAAGACAAAGGAGCAGGGATGTGGTGGTGCCACCAGTCCTTGACAATTGAGAAGCAGGCATGGCCCCACAGGCCCGTCATCATGTGTCTCATTACTGCACACACACCCATGTTGTGCAGGTCAAACCCAGCCTGGAAGACAGTGAAGGAGATGGAACTAGATGGCGGGAAAGCCTTGGACTTGGGGCCAGAGGACCTGGGATTACATCAAGACACCACCCAGGTCCTCCGTCCTCCAACACTCAGGCGTGACTGTCTTCGGGAGCACGCGCCATCCCTAACACCTTTCCTGCCTACCTTGCGGGACTTCTGTGAGATTCAAGTGGCACACTATGGGAAAATGCTTCCCGAATTGTCTAAAGCTCCTCTGAATATGAAATAAAAAGAAAAAGAAAAATAATACAATGAAAAGAATATTCCTTAAGAAAAAGAATAATGATATAAAGTTGAGCATAAAAACCAGTGGGCCTATGAAATGGTTGATTGCTGCCTCCCAATCAGC
Organism: Loris lydekkerianus; assembly: GCA_963574355.1. Classification (NCBI taxonomy): domain Eukaryota; kingdom Metazoa; phylum Chordata; class Mammalia; order Primates; family Lorisidae; genus Loris; species Loris lydekkerianus. The sequence continues at coordinate 38,871 of CAUYPK010108056.1, read as the reverse complement.
ACTTCACAGATATTTTTCATGCTCTGAGGAGCCTGAGTTTGGGAGAACAAGGTCCTAAATTTCATATATTAAGTGTCCGGCCAGGTTGTGGGTCCGGAAGGACAAAGGATGTGTTCTCACACACAGCTGTCAGTGTCCCCAGTGACGTGAACATGGGCCCGCCGTGCCAATTGCCCCTAAACTTAAAAAAGCAATCTCAGAACATGTATGATAATCAGATTCTTATGAATGCAAGCTATCAACAGCCACTCACTGTCTTCACTGGAACCACAGACTTTTGGAACAGGGTCCCCTAAGAGCAGAGACTCGTGCCCCACTCGGCACCCCCACTGTGTATCTCCACCCGATAGGCTTGAATTTCTCCTCTCTAGTTCCTGCACCCAGAGAGGGGGCTACACAGTGATGTTCAGGCCAGGTTTATTAAAAGTGGAGGGTGACCCGCCTGGGCAGTGTAAAGATGGCATCTGTGCCAGGAGTGGGGGGCAATAGAGACCCCTTTGGCGTGGGCTGTAGGGGGTGGATACTTTCCACAGGAAAGTTAGGGTCTTTGGGTGCAAACTTCTCGGGGAGTGGGCTAGCCAGACATTTATGTTTTTGTCTCAGGAGGAGGAGGGGGAGGAGAAAGGGTTTGTGTATTGGCTGTGTTAGGCCCCCCAACACTGTTGGCTTGTCCTGGAGAGATCACAGGAGGGTAGGGAGGGAAGGAGTGAGAGATGTTAACAGGGAGATGGGGAAGGTCGGGTAAGCTGAGCAGGCCCTACCTTGCCATGGAGTTTGTTGAATTAGACACAGGACAAGGAGATGCTGCTAAGATAAGATGACCCCAGCTGCCCGACTTACATATGCTCCTCGCCAGAGGTGCACACAAAGAGCCCTGCTAGAAGGTCATCTGGCCCGGACGGCCTTCTCCTTTCCCTCGGGGATTTGGGGTCTGTGGCTGGAGATGGGAGGATGTCTCAAGTTCAGGAGGCAGAAGCTGGAAGATAAAAATTGAAAGTCTGGCCTCAAATCCTATATGGCCCCTGGTGGGAATGGGCGAGTCACAGGTAGCTGGCAAGAACCAAGTATAAGACCAGGGTAGCAGTGAGGGTGGGGGCTAACGGTCAGCATCCGGCCAGAGCCTATGTGCACAGAAGCACCACTTCTGTGTGGACAGGTGGACTGCAACTGTAAAGTAAAAGTCCCGCCTTTGACGACTGTCAGCTCAAAGCATGGGGATGGCAGGGTGGCTTAACATGCAAAGTCTGGGTGCTAGCGTCCTTCTGCACCCCCGAACCCTCTGAACACCAAACATCTAGTTTCCTTTTTCTCATCACCCGTACTCCTACCTCCCCACAGATTTCCCTCCTGGCTGACCCAGTGAGTCCTCACAATCGGCACCCACTTCTCAGATGTGCTTGACAAACTTGCCTATTTCTGGATGTGAAAGTCACCCAGAAGAGGAGAAATCACTTCCTGTCCTGGGTGTGACCTCATGCTCTGTAACCTTCTCTGGGGCTTCCTACACGAGCTGCTAAGAAGGGTTACACCTGAACACTTGCCTACGTTTCCACAGAACAGGAAGCAGAACTAAGCTGAAAAATCCCAGGTTGATGAAAGCCCATAATGGCACGTGGTTCAAGGTCTGTGTTGTGTTTTATTATTGCTGATATTATTAAAGCACAGTAAGCAATATCCTAGTTAATTTATCACAGGCTTTTACCTTTTGCAATATTTGCAATTTTCCCCTCCCAGTTCCCAGAAGAGACTAGCAAGTATTTTACTTTATTAAGCACTTTATGGACAAGATTCAGAGGTATACAGCTTAACATTAAGCAACTTTCCTGTGTTAGGATTTTAGAAGTGGTTTCTATACGTTTTGGTATTTCTCAAGTTACTTTTGTGAAATAGGAAGTTTCTCTGGTCTAAGCTCTTCTTCCTTTTCCAAATATCCAATTTGTTCATCCAATACTTTTTGAGCACATACAGGATACCAAGTATTCGTCTAGAACCATCCAAAATCCCTGCCCTCGTTTGGTGTATAGTCTATTGGGGAGAAGACAATAAACAAAATACACGAATGAATATAGAGTGAAATGTAAGTAATTAAAATATATAGTATTAGGTGGCAATAAGTCATTTGGGAAAAAAATAAAGAAAGGAGCGAATGGAGATTATAACAATTTGAAGGTGGGGGATACATTTGAGATGGTTGTTTGAAAAAAAAGAAAGAATCTTACTAAAAATGTGACAATTGAGCAAAGCCCTTGAAAGGAAGTGACGGCGCTGGCCACATAGATGCCTTAGGGAAATATTTTACATGGAGAGAAGAGCAAATGCAAAGGCCCTGAGGCAGGAATGTGCTCAGAGTGTTTAAGAAGCAGCAAGGACATCAGTGTGGCCGGAGCAGGATTAACAAGCAGGCGGTAGAAGGAAACAGGGTCACAGAGGACAGGGGAAGCCACATCACTTGGGCCCAGTGGGCCAATGTGAGGACTGAGCTTTTACTCTGAGGGACCCAGAAGGCACCAGGGACTTTCGGCGGGAGGAGAGTGACTGCTGTGTTGAACACAGGATCAGGGACCAAGCGCAGAGGAAAACATGAAGAGGCTACTAGAATAATTCAGGCAAGAGGTGATAGAGGCTGGGACCCAGGAAGTGACAATGGGGGTGGTGAAAAGTGAGGGAATTCTACATATATTTCAAAAGTATGACTGAGAGAACATTTTGGGAGCTCAAATAGGATGAGAGAGAGAAAAAGGAAAAGCAAGACTTTGAGCTGGAAAGACTGGAAGAATGGAGTTGGGGTTCCCTGGGATTTGTCGCAGTTGCGGAGGGAAGGTGCCTGTGTTGGACACACTGGCGTTGTGATGCGTCTTACAGAATCGGTAGGTCAAGTAAGCACAGATGAACCTGTGAAGTGGAGTGCAGGGGGAAGAACGCATTGGGTGCAGGGCAAGCCACAGCCGGGACGCGCTCCCCACGGCCACGGAAAAGGGCAGTGCTCTCAGTAGCTCTGGTGCACTCCAACATTTAGAGGTGGGGTGGATGGAGAGGAATCAACCAATTAGACAAGGAAATCAACAAGTTCAAAGGAAAACCAGTAAATATGGTAGCCTGGGAGCCAAGTAAGAAAGTGTCTCAAGGAGGAGTGATCTACTGGGCCAAATGTTGCTGTCGACAGGCTAAATCGTATGAGAATAAGGAAAGATGGTTATGTTTAGGGTGATTGTGATAAGAGGTGTGGTGGAGTGGTGAGAGCAGAAAGTCCTGATTGGAGGGGTTAAGGATGGGAGGTGAGAAAAGGGAGAAACTGAGGATAGATAACATCTTGGAGTACGCTCTGAAAGGAAAGAGAGAAAGGGAGGTGACTGTAAGAAGGGTGGGGTCAAAGGAAGCTATTTTATTTGAATATGGGAGAAATCACGGCACATATGAATGCTGATGAGAATGATTCAGAAGAAAGAAAGACGCTGCTTCAAGAGAAAGACAGTGGGGTTGCTGGGTTGTGGGGTGGGTGCTTCAAGAGAAAGACAGTGGGGGTGCATGGACAGAGCCACTGATTGGCCTTGCTGGGGTCATGATAATTCAAGCTCCTTACTTTACAAAGCATGAGCTTATGCATTTATATGCAAATGATGCTTCTACCCACAAGAGGGCTTTGGGACAGATTGCCCGAAGCAATCCTTAGCCACTGAAACACCACACCAACCACGCCAGAATCCACTTGGGGAGGGGAGAGGAGGAGCAACACTGATTGGAAAATATACCGATGATACAATTTGAAATAATTCAGTGGACAGAAATAAGTCTAGGGTACAAGGTCTTCTGGCCTTCCATGTCCATCTCTTTCAACAGCCTTGGCACGAGCCATGGAACCAAAGCATTTCCGTATTTTAGGTATTAGCCTGGGGCCCAGTTTTAAACCATAGATCAAGGAGATGTGTTGTGACCAAGGACAAAGTGCCTAACAGGTAAGTCATTCCGTAAATACTTGCTCAAGGAATGGGTGCAGAAACGCAAAGTCATGAATGAATGACAGTCTTGCCGTTTTAGCTGATACCAGTTGACAAAGGTGAGCAATTGCTCCATGGCCACATATGCTGATCTGCATTAGAAATACAACGTAGACTAGTTAAAGGATCACAGGTTTTGGAGTTGGATGGATGTAAGTGCGACTCCCCGATCTGCATGCAATTAGACGTGTTCCTTAACTTGCATCTGCCTCATCTATGAAATGGGAATAGCAATAGCTCCTAACTTATAGAATCGTTGTGGAAATAAAATCAGCCAAAGAATATGAAGTCTGATTCTTGTAAGACGCCTGGCCCATAGCATATGTTAAATAAATGCAAGTTTAAAAACGATTCTGCTTAATGACATTGTACAATTCGCTGACTTCTGCAGCATTTTAAATTTTCAGTTTGAGCCAACCCACAAGATAAAGAGTTCCAGAAGATTTTCCCCCAATGTGTAAAGTACTGCTTCTTTTTTGGAACAAAAATTACTTCTTTTCAAATTACTAATTTGAAAAATTACTTCTTTGAGGCCTCAAGCCTCTTACTCCCTCACTCCAGTTTGGTGACTGGTTCTTACACTTCCAGCGGCTTCTCTTTGTTTTTAGGTGTGAACTTTTTTTTTTTTTCCCCAACCAATCAGGTCCTGTTTCCCAGTGGCTAGTAGATGGAGATTTGGGGACCTTGTTTTTCTCTGAATACCTTTCTTGGAGATAGCCCAGGTAAGAAGAGTGAGAAGCAAGACCCAGGGGCCTCTGATCACAGCCTACCTAGGCCCTCCTTGCTGCACCGAGAGAGACAAGGGGGATTTCTTCCTAGGGTTTCTTCACCCCCATCAAATTATGTGTGAGTTGAAAGAGATTTGTTTGACATTCCTTTTCAGATGAGGTCAAAAACACTCAGCAGGAGCTGATGTCGGCTTTAAGGATGTTCTCACATGATTCCGAAGAGGCTTGGAGTGAGAGATGTTCCTCAGGAACTCAGGGCCACCGACGAGGGTCAGTAAATAATCTGACAGGAAATAAACTTCTGAGAATCGGGATTCTTCATGTTTTTAATAGCCTGGAAAAGATGGTTTATCTACAAGGAAGCTTCAGTGGAACAAGAAGCAAGTTAAAAAAAATAAACAAAAAACTTGAGGGGAGACCATGCAAGGATTTAGGCAAAGAAATACTGATATTAGGGCAGTCTGACCAATAAAAATGGTCATTTTCAAGTTCAAATTGGAAGCATTGTGTCCAGGGGGGCTTCCCCGCCCACCCCTCACCTCGCAGCATTACAAACATACCAGGAGCCTCACGCTCCAGTGAACTACAAGCATCCCTCTCTCCTGAGACTGTAGTGCTGCTCAGCCTGCATGGACCATAGTTTTTTACCCGTATGAGCATCTTTGTGGTCCTATAGTCAGCATTCTCCAATGTAGGTGCTGCCCGGCCTTCTCCACCTAGCTGCCACGCTGAGGGGTCGCCAATGAGCCACTCAAAGCCCGGGGCAACTGCTCAGCTTCCTGATCACCCCAGGTGCTGATGGCATGGCATGTCAAGGCACACCGTGTCCCATTCCCACAGAGCGGCAGTTAGGAAGCTACCCTTGGCTACTTTTGTCTTTATAAATTTCCTCCAAAGAACATGGATTTGGAAAATGAAGGGAAATCTTAGAGGAATCAGAGTCAGTAGGACAGAGTATTGAGGTCCAAGGGAAAGGGGTGGCTGTAACGACACCACTAGGGTGACAATGTGGACAGGTTCTGGGTGGATTGTTTTACTTGGCCTATCACAGTTTTGTGACAACCATATGACACCAAGTATTGTTGTCATTCCCATGGGACAATGCAGAAGAGAGGAAGCTAAAACTCAGAAAGCCTCGGTAATTCTCCAAACACACGTGATCTTGCTATTGGAAGCCATTAGCTGATGTTCTTAACTAAGAGACCTGCCTGCTTTGTAAGCAAGAATGGGACAGCGAGAGGGTGGGAGGTAGATGGACTCTTCTTGCCTTGATGTAGAAGCTGACTTGATTCCATACCTGGAGAAATCTGTAACAGGAAGAGTTTCACCCTCCACCTGTAACCTCTGCTGAGATCTGTCTGGACTTCTCTGAAGTGAGGAATGCATTCAGCTGTATGCAGCTGGGGTTCACCTCAAAGTGGTTCAGAGGCTTCCTAATCCTGGGAAGGAAGGACGCATGTGCATGCTTGGGGAATCTCATATTTGAAATGCAAAGCAGTGAACACAAATATAAGCGCATGTCTGATGGGAGAGTAGACAGCATGGCCCCAGGTCACCGAGCTCCCATCCTGGAGGATCCTTACCTCTCTAACACCCTTTCCCTGTTCCATCCACCCAAAGGAGAATCTCAGAAACCAAGGAGCCTTATCTCCTGTTTCCCTGAATGTCAGACTTCCAATGAGCACTACTCAGTAAGATCTGTTCTCTCGAACTCCTGAGTTAGAATTTGCAAGAAATTCGCCAGATTTTATAAAAGGAATTTTTCAGAACTAGGGCACAGAGGACATTTCTAACCAGCAGCACCTGACTCCCTCAGGCATCAGCAGGGGGCATTCTCCAGCTCATCCCTGAGTGCTCCTCACCAGCAGCACCTGACTAGCTCAGGGATCAGCAGGGGGCGTTCTCCAGCTCATCCCTGAGTGCTCCTAACCAGCAGCACCTGACTCCCTCAGGCATCCTGAGCAGGGTGCACAAATTCAGGACAGAGGCCTGGCTACAAGTGACCAAATAGTAGTTTACAAGTTTTGTGTGGGTGGCACGGACTGAAAGGTGCATAAATCAGACCAGTCCATCCTCTGATCTTCCCAGGCTGCGACCTGAGCAGACTTGGAGGACAGGGCTAACGTGTGCTTCTGGGTGGAATTTTGTATGCAGTAGGGAATAGCATGACTCCTTCTTGTCACGGTCGGTGTATGAGGTCCCTTCTGGTTTCATCTCTGGTTATTAATTCTACATAAGATCATGTCAAGGGGGCTAAAGTTTTGCTGTGTACTTGACCACCTCTGTCATCCTCACCCACACTGGCTCACAGTCCCAGGAGTCATCTGATACCCATTCCTATAAAGGGCATAAACACAGAGGCAAGAGTTTGTAGACAAATTGTGCATCTGTTCAGTGATCACTTCCTTTCCTCCCCTCATTCAGGTGAGCATGACAATCTTAGGTTTTGGAGAACTCCCAGGGTCAGGCCCCAGTGCCACTTTCGGGCAGCATGGCATCCTGGCCGTCTCCCAGTACTGTAAGATCACACAGCTTTGCTCTGTCTCCTCCAAGGGATGATCAAGAGGCTTAAGCTGAAGCAGAAGGGATTTGGGTTAGAACAGCTTTTGAAGAAGCCTATGAGACTGCTTTGAAGAGGCAAAGAGCTTCCTCTTGTTTAGAGGCGTCATGTCCACTGGCTATCCTTGGGAAGAATTTGAGAGCATCTTACCTAGAAAAAGAAATGGGGTGTATTGGAAATCCAGAGAAGGAGCGCTCTGGACATCCCTTCAGCTACGGAGACCAGTGACAAACAGTGTCAGAAACTACATTTTTTTAAAGTCAGGAGAAGGAGAGCTCACTCTGGGCTTGGATTCTTTGAGTGGAAAGTCCCAGAATGTGACCTCAGACCGTCCTTTTTCTTTGTCATCTTCTTTTCCTTCTGCCTTTTGCTGGTAAGGCCATTTCCTGGGAGAACTCTAAAGCTGTCTCCTGCTGATCCTAGCTGGAGAACACCCCAGCCAGAGAGCAGAGCTGTGGAGATGGCCCAAGGTGATGTCATCTGGAGGAAAGTCTGGGGGCATGTGAAGGGCCCAGGGGGTGGAAAGTGGGGTGTATTTAGCTAAGCCAGAAAGGGGTAAGTTGCAGTATGTCAAAGTGGATTTTCACCTATCTGGAGAAAGAAAACTAAAATAACAAGTCAATGGTGAGGTCAAGGTCAAGGTTCCTGTGTCTAGAGAGATGTGAAACTATCTGCAGGGACAAGGCAAGGGTTTTCCTGAATCAGGTGTAAAATGTCACCCCATCCGAACTCAGAAAGGCAGCCAGGATTCAGAAAGTAAATTTAATTTCAGCTAACAAGAATTGTATGAATAGGACTTTGCAGTAAGTCTGACTTAGAAGGAAAAGGTTTAGAATTCAACATGTAGCCCACTCTTGATGGGATCCTCCCCCACTTCATGTCTCCCTGCATCTGTCCAGGGAGAAAAGAGGAGGCTGCGTTCCTGAATCAACAGATCTCTGTTTTTATTCACCCACCACTCCCAATACCCTAATAGCCTGCAGGTCACTCGTGCTCTCATGTCCCAAGTCATAAACACACACACACACACACACACACATACACATACCCTACTTTGTCAACCATTCTTACACGTAATATCTCATCGAATTCTTTTTGTGTTACCCACCTCTTTGGCAGTCTGAAGAAATCCATGAGCCCCCTCAGAAAAGTATGTTTAAATGTGTAAAATAAAACACATACTATGTAGAATTGTGATGGAAAATAATTATGTTAAGATTCAGTTTTCAAAATGTTTTTCATGCGAGTCTGAGGTTCGGTAATAAATGGGCTTTCTTACTAAAGCTTTTAATAATATCCAAGGACGGATCTTATTAGCAGTGCAGTGACTACACATGATATTTTGGTATATCTGCAAGAACTGTAAGATAATATGAAAATAGCTGTGATTTCCATTGGTAATAAAAGCAAAGACACCATTAATCCCACTGTGTATTGTTACCTATATTCGTATTGGAGGAAGTGCCGGGTTTCAGTTAGAAGTTAGTGAAAATAAAGACATAGCCTTTTTTCTCCATCCTTTTTGTGGACTCTCGGCATTTTCTTCCTGCACACCTTGAAAGATTCATACATCCTGGGGTAACAATCATCCTTACTTACTCAGCAGATGTACTTGTAAAACACGTATATATTCACTCATTACAAACACTTATCCATCACACACATTTCTAAATCCCACCTCAAAAATACCCAAATAATACCCTCATTTATACACACACAAAAAGCACTCATGCACTCGTGTGCTGGCGGGTGTGAGGCTGGGTGAAAAAGATGAAGAGCTTCATCTTGCCCAGAGTCTTTGAGGCCTGGATAGTGGCTGCCGCCCGGAAGAATTTGAAAGCATCTTTCCTGGAGGACGGGAATGGGTTGAAAGTCTAGACAAGAACTCTGGACCCCCCTCCAGCCACACAGGCCTATGAAAAATAAATACCAGGATGAAACCCAGCAGGATTTCCCCTAAAGCAACAATCTCCGAAGGAAAAATAGGCCCTGATTTGTAATATTTGTGAATGTCTTTCTTTTTTTTTCTTTTTTTTTTTGAGACAGAGCCTCAAGCTGTCACCCTAGGTAGAGTGCTGTGGCCTCACAGCTCACAGCAACCTCCAACTCCTGGGCTTAAGCGATTCTCTTGCCTCAGCCTCCCGAGTAGCTGGGACTACAGGTGCCCACCACAATTCCCAGCTATTTTTTGGTTGTAGTTGTCATTGTTGTTTGACAGGCCCGGGCTGGATTTGAACCCGCCAGCTCTGGTGTATGTGGCCGGTGCCCTAGCTGCTGAGCTACAGCACCCAGCCAAATGTTTGCTAATTTCTATAAGGTAAATATTGGCGTGACCAATTTCAAATTACTAATACGATGTCACTGAACGGGAAGCTGTGACGAGAGAAGCGGTGACATAACACGGCAGAGAGTTTCCACCAGGAAGACACAACAGCTGTAAAAAAGCTCAAGACAGCGATGGAAGTAAAAGGGGACGTAACTAGGAAGTTTTTATTATCTGTTACCTTTATTTGGGGGTAATTTTTTAAATTGTAAATATATACAATTTAACTTTTAATAGTGGATGAGTTTAACAACTAGCTTGCAAAATCCCTAAATGTAACAAATGGCTCTCTCGGGCCACTAGAAGCCAAATTCACAGGTCACTGCAGAGGTGTTCATATTCATAGATATATCCAACCCTCAGGTCATCTTCAATTTACATGCCAGTCACCCACTTAGTCACTGATGCCCCTGAACCCCCACTCATGAGCATACCCTCCACTAAACCTTTGGCCACGCACATAACCATAATACTCACATCTCCCCTTCTTACACACAAGCCATTCTTGTATACCTCCAATTACAAACACGTTCACAAACTTACAGTTCATAGACACCCCCAAATACAGACAAAATGAATACTTTGGTCTTGACTGTCTTGCTCATACACACACCACTCCCATGGAATCCTTACTCACTCAAACATGCACACCAACACCCCCTTCACACACATACCCCAAATCTAAAACACGACAATGCACTCATCCATCACACTGTTCAAATACACTCAAGAGCTCATGTTACACTCCAGGTACATATAGGTATCCAAATGCCTGCAATTTCCCAACCCCTCCCTAAGAAGCACACACAGTTAACCTCCACTTACATACTCACACATTTACTCACCCACACACACATAATTCACATAGGCCCATTCATACAGATTCTCCCCACGACCCCCTATACATACCACTCACACATAATTACACCCACCTGCCCACCTGCCCACCTTCCCCGATGCCCACACCAGCACATGAGACAAGCACCTCTGAGAGCACATTAAGAGTGAAGAATGGTTGGGCATGGTGGCTCAGGCCTGCAATCTCCGAATTTTGGGGGACCAAGGTGAGAGGATCACTTGAAACCAGGAGTTTGAGACCAATGTGGGCAGTACAGTGAGATACCATCACTACAAAAAATAATGTTGCCTGGTGTTGTGGTGGGTGCCTGTAGTGCCAGTGACTTGGGAGGCTGAGCCAGGAGGATTGTTTGAACCTAAGAGTTGGAGGTTGCAGTGAGCTGTAATTGCACAACAGCACTCCAGCCTTTGTCATTCCAGACAGGGTGGCAAAGCAAGACTCCATCTCCAAAAAAAAAAAAGAGTGTGGAGGCCAAGGCCAACTTGGTGCTTTGAGGAAGAGAAAGACAGCAACTTGGCCCGAGAGTCCCTTTCTGTGGTCCAGCCCTCCCCAGTCATGGTCTGTTCCTCTTTTGATTTTTGATTCACTGAATTTCAGATGCATGACATTTCTTCCTATAAAAATGATAAAACACGCTGTGTTGTGTGGGCTGGGTGGCAGAGAGGACCAAGAACGTTTGTCAGGTGCTACTGAGTCTCACAACACTCCCATCGTGAGAAGATGCTCATTGTTTTCCACGGGCTGGAGGCCGGGGCCAGTGCAGGACCCATCAGGAGCATGGGCATCAGGAGAGTTTACTGGATCCTGAGAAGACACGAAGAGGAGGGGAGGCACGTGTGTGGAGTTCAAGGGGAGAGGCTGTCTGTATGGCCTTGGCAGTGGGGGCAGCCAGCAGCCATAGATGAGTTGGGGACACTGAGGTCAGGAAGGCACACGGGCTTCCACTCAGCATTCCAGCCATCATAGTACCCTCATGGTACAGGTCAGGAAATCAAGGGAGACAACTCACAAATGAATGGCCACTCGCCGAGATGAGGCTGGAGTCTGTGTTTTCAGCTAGGAGATTTTTGTCCTCAGAGCAGGGACTTAGTAGGCATTGCTAAATTGAGCTGAGCCTGTGTCAAGATTTTATAAAGGAGATTACCTCCCAGGAAGCATAGAGGACAGAGCAGTCCTGACCAGATCGTGATTCAACTGCTCATGGCCCTAAGGCGGGAGGGCTTGGTCTTGCAAGACCAACCCTGGCTCAACCACCCGGGGCCTGGCATCAGCCTCTCTCCGGCTGGGTCCATTCATTCTTTAGTAGAATGACCTTCAGGGTGTGGTGGAATGAGGAACGATGGGCTTTGAGGATTGGCTGTGGTACAGCGTGATCTTGGATAATCCTAAACTTCTCTGAGTTCGAGGCACCTCAAACCTACGTGTTTGTTCTAAAGGACTTTTAAGTTTCATCTTAATCAGTTTGGGCTGCTGCTATAATAAAGATACCATTGACTAGGTGGCTTGAAGAAGGAGCATTTATTTTTTTCCTCATGGTGCTGAAGGCTGGGAACGCCAAGGTCAACTGCACTGGCAGAGTCTGTCTGGCGAGAATCTTCCTGGTTGCAGTGGCCGCCTTCTTGCTTTGTCTTCACATGGCAAAGGGCAAGGGAGAGGAAGCTCTCCTGTGTCTCCTTAGAAGGGCACCAGTCCCACTCCAGAGACGCCATGCCTATGACCTAATCACCTTCCATAGTCCCCACCTCCCGTTACCATCTCAGAATCTTCTGAGATTCTGGAATATTTACTATTGAGTGAGGAAGTAAAGTTAGAGCAGTTAAGAACTCCATTTCTTCATCTGTACAGTGGGAATGATAGCACCTACTATAGCTTAGTCTCAGTGTGAAGATGAGATGATGTTAATTAAGTGCCCAACACAGCGCCTGACCAGTGTAAGCCTTACAAATGGTAGCTATTATTGGAATTGATCAAGGTGTGGGTAGAGGGTTAGGATGGGAGATGTAGGAAAGAAGGAAAGAAGATGTAGGGAAAGAAGTCCCTACCGCATACAGTCTGAAATGAGCACAGGTCCCTGTGTGTGGTCACCTCTTTCCATGTTAGGCTAAAATCAGCCAGCTTCTGAGCAATGTGAGAAATATGAGATCCAACGCCTACCTTTGGGCTTACAGTGCCACCTGACAGTCACCAAACTGAAACCACGGGAAACAAGAACAGAGTTCAGGGTGAGGAGGGGGCTGCGGTAACCCTGGAAGTCTTCCTGGAGCAGGAGGTCTTGAGCGAAGCCCTCATGATGGGTAAGAACCAGACATCCCAAAAAGAGCTTTGTAGCCTCAGCCATGTTCCAGGGACAGGTGGAATGGCCGAGTTCCTGAACCAGGGGGAGCGCCCCGTCCTGAAAGCTTCATTTATTTGTCTGTGCAATTGATGAAGGGGAGTGCTTTTTGACAAGCGCTGCTATTAACACTGGGTGGGGGAGGGGTGTGAAATTAAGAAGATATAGTCCCTGCCATCAGGGGCTCTGCTCAGAAGCAGAAGTCAGATTCACAGGAAGCACGCGGAGGGACAGTGCAAAGAGGAATGGAGTGAAAGTGAGTGAGCCGCTGCCTCCAGCGTGTCCAGCTGGGCAGGGGAGGTCTGGGCAGGGGACAGCACTGATAACTAACACTCACTAAGTGTTTCTTGTGCCCTCAGCCATCCAGTTACCTCCTTTAATATGCATGCCGGGGTAGGTGCTAAGATTATCTCCATTTTACAGATGAAGAACATTATCAAGCAGAAATGGGGAAAATTGGTACCTGTGTCTGGAAGGTCCGAGGGTAGAGCCTGCACAGTGTGGCCCAGGTTTTAAACAATGCCATCAGGATTGTCTCTTTCCCCGTCTGCTTTTCTTCTCTGGTGCCGATGGCAGAGGCTAGTGTCCCCACCAGGTCCCCAGTTCCCTGCCCTGCTAATGCCAGAGTGTGTCTGCCTAACCCGAAGCCAGGACTCACTCGGGTTGCACGGAGCCTGTTGAAGGCCCATTTGCTCAACATATAATGGGGATTAGAATTCATTAATGCACTACAAATTAAAGTATTAATAACGGCTGTGGAGTTTAAATGAGAGCCAGGGAAGGGAATCGGGCAAGGGGCGGCCCCTCCTGCGTCCCCCACCTAGCTGCATTGTTCTGGCGTGGGCAATCCTGTGCTCTTTAATATGCTGTGACAGCGCGGAAGTGACCCCAGACAATAAACAGGGCCTCCTAGTTAAGTATTAATCTGCCAAAAGAATGACCTTCATCCACTAAAGAAGAGATGTTTTTAGAAACCTAGCAAGTGGAGGAAGGCTCATTTGCTTGCTCATTTAGCATATTAAAAGGGTATTATTGCTACAAACAAGAAATCTAAATGAGGCCTGGGCAGGAGCTGTGGATAACACTCCTGATTAAAGGTGCGGGGTAATGATGAACACGGGAGGCTGAATCCCTTATTGTTCACCAACATGGCAGGACCCAGCTGCTGGGATGATAAGAGCATGGAGCCCTGGCTTGAACTGGGCTCTGTTGGAGGGGCTGGGGGGAGAAGGAGGGGTGTCTGAAGCGACCTCAGAGGCAGGGACTCCAGAAAGGTGACCTCGGGCCAATTCCCTGGGCTGACCGCAGACTCCCTCTGTGTCTGTCACTGGCACCCTTTGACTGGTTTACTTCTGGCTTCTCCAGTCCCTGCTGGTCAACTCTGCTGACAGCTGTCTTTTCCCAAGGCTCGGGCAGTTCTCCCAGAGGCCAGCTCTTGCTCTGTCCCAGGAGATAGTCAGGCAGAAAAAGGAAAAAGAAAGGATGGACGTGACTCCTCTCTGCTCTTCAGTGTCTGACATCAAGGCCTGAGATGTTAGAAAACAGGCTGGATTGAAAAGCGAGGTGTCTTTTCATTTTTAGCCTGTGGTGGTCTGTCCAGAGAAGATGGTGACCCTGGGGAAGAAGCCATGAACAAAGGGAGGAGAGAAATAAAGAGGGAAACAAAGAGATGCAAACGTAAAACTCAAATTCAACAACTACCTGGGGCAAAGGAGATCCGCATGTGTCCTGTAGGACATCAGATTACAAGGGGGACTGGCAGGTGACCAAGATGGAGACCCTGCCCTAGAAACTTGCTGTCCATGCCAGGGCTCAGATAACCCCCTTGAAACTAATGGGCATAAAATAAAGTTTTAAGAACACAGAATATTTAGAATATCATAAATATGGATAAGAGAAACAGTAAGAAAATTAGAGAATTTATATTTAAGAGCTAAGCATGTTCACACATTCATCTCTGGACTGTGTACTCCTGGAGGACAATGACTTCATCTTATTCATTGCTGTGTCCCATTAGCCAGAACAGTTCCTCATGTTCATAAGATGCCTAGGACAGGGACAATGCTGCTTGCTCTCCACACTGCTCCTTCTTCCTGAAATAAAACGTGGAAACATTCCCCAGCCCCCCTCGGAGCTAAATTGGAAGCAGATGAGTACATTTTGATGAATAGGACATGAATAGAAGTGATAGGTCACTTGTGGTCCGAGGCATGGAGGAGGCAGGGTGTGATGAGAGGGAATCATCACAAGATGGGGGGAGCCTGGGTCCCTGAGCCACTGAGAGGAGAAGGACTCCAATCAACTTCCATCAGAATTTTCAGACTTTTGTTATATTGCTCCACAGAGACTTAGAGGTTCACCCAGTGAGGCAGTAAGAGTTATTTTTCCTGATTAATAAAAGCAGTGCTTAATAAATGTTTATGGAAATAATCAATGAATACTCTCCTTTCATCCTCACAATAATTTTAAGATAGCTCTTTTGCTTTGACAGACAAGGGAAGAGATTCAGAATTAAGAAGGGATAGATCCGGAAGTTAAATTTATGTCTTCAAATTCCATGCTCTTTTTACTCTATCTGGCTGCCTTTCGGGAATGTAGTCTGATGTATATTTTATGTGAAATTTTACCAAAAGGTACTTCAGTGTAATAGAGGTTAGGGACTTTCCAAGTGAGAGGGCACCCTGGTCATCATTGCTGGGGGACAGGATTATCATCTTGGATGCAGTTAAGCCTTTCTGAATTCAAGTACCCCAACAAAGAGGTTTGGTCAACTGTCTTCTCTCCTTGGGGTAGAATTTTTACCTCTCCATCTGCCAGCTCAGGAAAGAAGATTCTCCTTCCTATAATGAGATGGCCAAGATTTGCCTCCTCTGAGAGACTGACCCATGCTGACTTTTGCATCTCACCTTTATCAACCACCCAGCAGCGTCTACAGCTCTGGAGCCTGGCTTGCCCGAACTTAGGAAGCACGAAAATAGCCGAAGGTAAATTCTGACAAGTTAGCTCATACTGCAAACCCTTTTCTCCCCCTGCCAGTGCTACAAAGAAGGCAATGTGAGGAGGAAGATGGGCTCCTTTCCAAGCCAAGAGGAAGTGCGGTCAGTAGGCAGGGGTCAAGGGAGGTGGCCACAGACTGGGAAATAAGTGTAACCTCTGAGAGAAAGACTAGTAACAATCAGCTGTCATGGATAATTAGTTGTTGCAGAGACATCCAGGAGGCAAAACTAGAGGGTACTCTGTCCCCATTTGCTATCTCTCCCTGGCTCCCTGGGAGGTCGGGGAGCCCAGCTCAGCTCACAGAATAAACATTTATGCAGTTAAGACTGTGCCACGCATGGTGCCAGGTGCTGGAGGACACAGACCCGAGTAACAAGAGTCAGATCCAGACTGAGTGTCAGATGAAGCGCCCTGTAAACCCAAGAAAATGCACCAAACCACATGGTGACTTGGTGCAAAATAGAAACTAGGCCTCCTGCAAGAGGATCTGGCTCTCTGCCATGTGTGTGCTGTTGCTCAATGGCTCCCCTAGTGGTCAAATCCTCCCTGAACTATTCATCCTTTCCAGGGTTCCCTCCGGATCTGTGCTCGTTCCCCTGGGAACTGCAGCTCACCGAAACTCAAATCCATGCAGCCCTAGACATTAGAGATGGATAAATCCAGAGAGATAATTGTCACTCAAATTCCACTCTTTAAAATGGAGAAACGGACTGGGAGAAGGTCATACTTTGGGCTTTCCTGGGCTAATCAAAATGATGGCTCATGCATGCTCATAATCATTTAAGCTAGAAAATGCATTAAAGCTCCAGCATACACTAGTCAATAGACGGATTGGTAGAGGTGAAAGTGGAGAGAAAAGGTGACCATCTGCTCAGACCAGGCTGAGTTCAGTACACACCACTCCCAACCCCTCCCAGATTTTAGTCCATCTTCCTTCCATTCCATGTCCTTTTTACTTTTCTTTTCTTTCTTTCTTTCTTTCATTTTTTTTTTTTTTTTTTTTGAGACAGAGTCTTGCTTCATTAACCCAGGGTGAGTGCAGTGGCATCCTCATAGCTCACTGCAACCTCAAAGTCAGGTGATCCTCCTGCCTCAGGCTCCTGGGTAACTGGGACCACAGATGTGCACCACAATGCTCTGCTAATTTTTATGTTTTCAGTAGAGATGGGATTTTGCTTTTGCTCAGGCTGGTTTTGAACTCCATGGGAAGAGATGCCAATGGGCTGTCAATGATAGGCAAGAGGAGTGTCAAATAGCTGCAAGTTGGGGTCTTCACTGTGCGAGCCTGCCCCAAGGAGAGGCTATTCTTTGCTGTAGCAGCAGCACGGTAGTCTCTACCTGAGGCCATTGCATCCCTTTGCCGATTTACATTCACACAGCACACTACTGGGGTGACAGCTCTGCACAGTTGTTCCCAGGGGGCTTCAGACTGGCTCAGTTGTTACCTTCTCCATGAAGCCTTCTCTGCTCCCTTCCCCAGGGCCCGCGCTCCTACGTGTGTTGTGTACCCCCCCTTACAGTGCTCACCATGCGCCCCCCTGCCCAGCTCCGAGAGCTTCCTGAGAGAGAGCCTGTGCCATATTGGTCTTGGTGCCCTTGGCACTAGCACAGGCCTAGCGCATGGTAGTTACTCAGTACGTTGAAATCAAACTAAAATTCAAGTCAACTCCCAGTGAGTCTCAGCCCTGTTCTGATGTGGCACCTGGAACCCACTAAGTGCTACAGGGCAGACTAGACTAGACCACGTGCTACTGGGTAAGCAGCTATGCCCAGCCAGGCGCTGTACCTAGGGCTTCGCATGTGACTCCACAATCTCATCTTCATTTGAAGAAACTGAGTGTTCAGAGGAGTTAAGAAACCAGCCTGAAGTTTCATAACTGGTGTGTATGCAGAACTAGATTGGAGCACAGTTCTGTAGCCCAATTTAGTTTTGTTGCTCTCACAGACGATGGTCAAACTTAGCTATCCTGTTATGTCCTACATACAAGTACCCACAGTCTAAGATTGTCAACATTGATCCAGTGCAGTGGCTTATGCCTAAAGTCTCAGCTACTAGGGAGGCTAAGTGAGGAGGATCACTTGAAGCCAGGAGTTTGAGTTTGCTATGAGTAAGATTGATGCCTCAGCACACTAGCCTAAGACTCTATCAAAAGAGAAAGAAAAAAGAAGAGAAAAGAAAAAAGAAAAGTAAAAAGAAAAACTAAACTTGCCAACACTATTTGTGGCCTCAGTGAAAGCACTCTCTAATTTTCTGGGATGCCCTAAAGTCATTGAACTTAACAACTTCATTTCCCAGCAACACCTGCCCCTACTCATGGTCTCCACGCCATCTTAAAAGCCCACTCTCAGATTTAAACAACAGGATAGACCGTTCTATAGAAATCAGTGGTGCTGCCCAGGGTGCCCTTGGCTGCTCTGCAGGATTGTACAAAGGCCTTCTCTTGGGTTCTGAGCGTTCTATACCAGTGGGTTTTACAGGGTAATGACAAAAATAAACACTCAGGACAAAAATCCCCTGCCATTAGCTCCAGAGATCAAATAGCAGGCCCTACTCATGTGGCTCCACAAGATCCCAGCCTTGGTACTGTTTTATATAAATTTCCATAAAATTTGCTGGTTCCTTGATTTACCTACTGCTCACTGGCCCCTTCATGAATTCATTTACACTTTCACTCTAGAAACTAACTCTGCTCACAGTCCTGCAGATGCCAGGCTGACCAGCCCCTTCCCTGCAGGACTTCCAAAGCCAAGGCCCACATGTAATACAGCATCTGAGGACGAGGGAGAGCAAAAGAGATCAGGGTTATGGAGGGGAGGGTGGGAGAAGCTGGGAAGAAAGAGAAGCACATACTGGGGGGAGCTGTAAGTAGGAGGGATCCCAAAGAGAGGCTGGCTCAGGGGTCAAAGTGGGGGAAAGGAGAGAAGGGAGGCTCTGTCCTTTTTGGCATTGGAGAAATACAGAAATAATAGGAGGCTGTAACTTCAGGGGGCAGGTGGTCATGAATTATGCCTGGTGAATTTCTGACTTTCAGAGCTGAGAATTCTGCTCTACTCTTGTCCTTGAGAACACCTTCAATTCAGGACTGGGATGCCAGGGAACTAGGGGTCCGGGAGAGATGGAGACAGCCTCAGTCCATGTGGAAAGGCATGCCGAGAGAGATTTTAAATATAGAGCGAGGATATTTGAAGAAAGATAAGAATTCAGGAAAGAACCAGGTGACTAGAAATAACTCAATTGCAAATGTCTACATTTTGCTAACAGACAGGACTGTTCCAGATGCCAAAAAAGAAGCCGTCTGCACAGGTGATGGATTTTTCCCCCGGATATGGGAATCTGTGTCACAATTAACCTCTTGATGAGAGATTTCTCTCAATTAAGTTTAGCTGACAGGTGGTAAAACCTGGACAACTGGCAAGGATTGACTGACAACTGGGGACGAGGCCATTAATCGTCTCTCTGCCTCCTGGTTTGTCACCCTGCCTCCTCCTCTCCAGATACCCTTCGCATATGAACACTCAATTCCAGTGGCCTCTTTAGAAAACGCCCTGACCTCTCCCCTCCTCCTCCCGCCTTCCACTTGGGTTGAGGCCTCTCCTCTTCTCTGGGCTATTAGAGCATGCTCTGCACGTTTTATAAACAGCGTTCAGCGCGTGGCATTGTGACTCCCCATCTCCTTCACCAGACTGCAAGTTCCATAAGCGTGGGAGCTCTGGTTTATGCATGCCCTTTGCCTTAGCTTTTAGCAGTGACTGTTACAACATAGAGGCAAAATAAATATTTCTGAACGAACGGGTAAATAAATGGTCACAGCGCGATGAATCTGGCCCAGTAGTCCTCCACCCTTGGCATTCTAATATGGGAGTTGGCCGTGGCCTAGGCATATTTAAAGAAACTGAATTACTTGAGATAACACTAAACCAGTACCAAAAAACTATTTTGCAGTCACCACTGTAATACAAACATGTCTCTATAAAAGTGTCCAAAGCCATTGCGCTGCTCGCTGCTTGAGTAAAATTATTTGCTATTAAGACCGCTCTCTCCAGAGGGGCAGAGGTCTCACGTGTGCTAGTAAACACGTACACCTTCCTTGGTGCCAGCCTGACTTCACATTATACCTTGTTCCTGTTATTCACAGAAGTCATGGCACACTCTGCGATGTGTAACAAACCTGAGCTGCTTGACTTTGCATCTGCCAGGCGTCGCATTAATATTGAAAGGGACAGTCATAAATCCCCCTTAGGGAATGAGCCACCCATTTCCTGGTCCCCAGAGAATACCCAGGTAAGGATGGGAAAAGTAGCCTTGTAATGGAGCAGGTGAGACTCTTCCAAAATTCAACCATGAGGTCCCTGGGGGCAAGAAGGCAGCAAACACTCTTGCTTGAATTCATTGAATTAACAACAGGATAGACTATTCTATAGAAATCTTGCAAACCACCTTTCCACTTTCTGCAGAAAAACAAAAGGAAATTATAGGGGCACTGTGTAAATTCCCCCCCTAATACTTTCCTTAGAACCAAGAAATAATTTCTTTCAAGGAAGAAATGAAGATGTTGTGGAGATCTACAGGTTTATTTTATGGCTTTGAGCCTTAGGAATGTTTTTTTGCCTGTGTGGCTGTTTCAGAGAGGGGGCTGGGGACAGCACGGAATCCAGGGGGATGGAAGATGAAGCTGGAAATTTAGATCTGGATATACCTTATGGGGTAAGAATAAAAAGGTTTCCAAGGTTTCCAGGCAGGCCACCCAAATCAGGACAAAAGGGCCATTAATGACAGGATTCCTAAGAAAAATCCATGGGCATTTGACATGCTAATCATGGTGGCAGGCCATGTCAGGCATCTGCATGCTGCCTCGGGGGCATGGCCAGCTGCTGAAACCAACAGCTGGGAGCAGCCTGCGGTATACTCTACTTTGAGCCTTTATAGAAGGGGGGGAAATTGGTATAGTGTGTGCAGTCCTGGACAGTCTGCCTAATAGGAAGATTCTAGACACCAGCATATACTGCAACTAGGGAATCCCTGCAGGTGGGGCCTGGAGAATCGTCATTTAACCAGTTCCCCAGGAGATGATGATGATTATTATTATTATTATTTGCAGTTTTTGGCCGGCGCTGGGTTTGAACCTGCCACCTCCGGCATATGGGGCCGGTGCCCTACTCCCCAGGAGATCCTCAAGCACACAGAAATTTGAAATCCTACCATTTAGTATTTAAGAGGACACATTTTTTTGGTAGAAGAGATGGAGATTCAGATAGAAGCTTTAAACTATCTTCATGACTGTGGGAAGTTGCTTAACTTCTCTGATCTTAGTTTCCCATCTGCCCAGTAGAAATAACACCAATATTTAGGGTTGTTGATAGATTAGATAAAATATTGAATGTGCTTAACATACTGCCTGATACCTGGTACCAACTGGTATCTAGCAGACGTATATACTAATTATTACAAACCTTTTTAGGTAAACAAAATGAATGCACATGAAGTAATTACAGATAGCTAGTAACCAGGTGACTGATGTGCCCAGAGACATCACAAAGGAACACATTTTTCCATGAAATACACCCCATTTATTTGGAGTATTTTATGAAGGAGAAATAGTCCATATTTTTCTGTTTCCCCTGGGAAGGCCTAACTGTTGCTACAACTTTCATGTTTCTGGAAGACGAAGAATGGCTGCTTCTGAAACTGACTGGCTGGAATCGATTGTCTGTACCCTTGCTTGCTGGCTGTGAAGGTCATGATGGTGCTCACCTAACAATGCTGTCATGAGTATTAAGTTGCCTAGCCTGTGCAAAGTGCCAGTTCAGTATCTGGTACATAGTAAGTGCTTATTAAAAAGTAACTGTTTTTAATGATATAGGGCTTTCTCAGAAAACCAGTTTTTCCAATGGGTCATGCACTCATATACTCACTCAGCAAAAAAGGAATGTCAAGTGCCTGTCCTCGGTGCTGTGAGTCATGCAAAGAAAGACTATTTTTTTCCTTCTAGGAGTGTGTACTTAAAATAAGAAATGTCTTGAGATTATTTATTGTATGGCAAGTGTCCAATGAATAACACAGAATAAGCCTACAACTTACAGGAGGTGAAGGAAGGAAGGTTTCAAGAGGTAGAAATAGACTGTCTCTGAATAAGAGAGAGTGATCTTGAATGGGGAGAGCTGAAACAGAGCCAAAATGGAGAGGACAGATGTAAATTATGCAAATGTGCAAATGGGGTGTGAGTAGGACAAGTTACCTTCAAAAGTTACCACTTTCTGACCTAAGGGCTGGCTTCATGCCACCAGGAAAGGGATGCAGTTATTTAGTTTCTAGAAGGGCACAGAAGCACCTAGTGTAGACCTCAAGAAGACTGCACTCCGGTGACAATCTCAAATCTGGAAGATGGCCCAGATGATGTCAATCATGGGTGGGGAGACCACATAAATCCTTTTTATTTTGCCCCCATGTTTTTTCATTATTTGGCATTTTAGGGAGAGAGAGAAGAGAAAAAATTGAGAATAAAGAACCTTCACCTTCACTTCACCTCGCCCAGAGGCCCTGCCTCTGCCACCCCCCATCTCCCCTACCTGTGAACTTGATCACCACTATACAGAGCATCCATAAAGTTTGTGAGCAATTTAAAATTGCACAGTATTTCAAATTGCACATGAACTTTATGGACTCCCTGTATATTAAAGTTGCTAACTTGGAAAGGATGAGGAGGACAGGAGAAACAGAGGACAAAGAAACAGAAAAATAGAGATAAGAAAAAAGAAGGTGTGGAATATCTGCCCACCCAGATATTCCATCTGGTTGCTTTGGAGCAGTTACGAACGACAGAATGGACTCAGGTGAAGTGGTTGGCCCTGCCACTAAACAGGTTTCTGTTCTTTTCTCCTCACTTGTCATAACTATAAAGATTGTCTTGGTACCCCTGGAAAAGCACTCACAAATAAATATACATTTTGTATTCATGAAGCTAGTCACTTATTTATTCATTCATGAGACTTAATGAGCGTCTCCTGTGTTCCAGGCAATGTTCATGTGCTGGAGACATGAAAGTGAAAAAGTAAATAAAGTTTCTACCTTAAAAAAAAAAAAAAATCACAGACAACAGCCAAAGCAAATAGACTACTTACACAATGGGAAAGGATATTTGCATATTTTGAATCAGACAAAAGCTTGATCACTAGGATCTATAGAGAACTCAAATTAATCCACTTGAAAAAAGCCAACAATCCCATATATCAATGGGCAAGAGACATGAACAGAACCTTCTCTAAAGAAGACAGACGAATGGCTAACAAACATGAAAAAAGGTTCATCATCCCTATATATTAGAGAAATGCAAATCAAAACTACCCTGAGATACCATCTAACCCCAGTGAGAATGGCCCACATCACAAAATCTCAAAACTGCAGATGCTGGCGTGGATGTGGAGAGAAGGGAACACTTACACTGCTGGTGGGACTGCAAACTAGTACAACATATCTGGAAGGAAGTATGGAGAACCCTCAAAGCACTCAAGCTAGACCTCCCATTTGATCTGCAATCCCATTACTGGGCATCTACCCAAAGGAAAAAAATCCTTTTATCATGGACACTTGTACTAGACTGTTTATTGCAGCTCAATTTACCATCACCAAAATGTGGAAACAGCCTAAATGCCCACCAACCCAGGAATGGATTAACAAGCTGTGGTATATGTGTACCATGGAATACTACTCAGCTATTTTAAAAAAATGGAGACTTTACATCCTTCGTATTAACCTGGATGGAAGTGGAAGACATTATTCTTGTGTAAAGCATCACAAGAATGGGAGAAGCATGAATCCTATGTACTCAATTTTGATATGAGGTCAATTAAGGTCATGGAGGGGGGAGGAAAAGCAGAGAGAGGGAAGGAGGGAGGGGGGTGGGGCCTTGGTGTGTGCCACACCTTCTGGGGGCAAGATGTGATTACAAGAGGGACTTTACCTAACAAATGCAATCAGTGTAACCTGGCTTATTGTACCCTCAATGAATCCCCAACAATAAAAAAAAAAAAAAAAAAAATGCCTGAGTAGACACTTAATGTAAGTTTATAGAAAAAATGTCCTGAATATCTCCCGGGGTCAGAAAGGAGGAGGACGACGATGATGAAATGACGGTAACAGTAACATTTATTTTTACACTATGCCAGGAATGTTCAAGGTGATATATTTTTCTCACTTAATCCCTACCACAATCATAAATATCTCACCAATTTTACAGCTGAAAAAATTGAGCTCAGAGAAGCTGTTTGTCCAAACAAGTGACAGAGCAGAATCCAAGTCCAGGAGTCTGCTTCTAAAGCCCCTGCACTGTGGCTAAAAGGGCAGCACTGGACTACAGCAAATCGGAAGCCATTTCCCGCCCTACAGGAGCAGCCACGATTCTTCTCCAGTAGGGAAATGGAAGCCCAGTGTTGCCAGACACTCCTGTTTTTCACGAAATCCAGATATCTAGATTTTTATGTGAAATCCCTCAATTTTTATATATTAGAAGTTAAGTCTCAAACATCAGACACAGTTTAGAGCAAATAAAATACATCTACAGTGTGTGGGTTATAAAGTTGTATCTCTAGTGACCCCATCGTTCCTCCAAAATATACATGACAAAAATGCAAAATATGAATCTAATCATAAGGAAACATTAGACAAATAAGAGTACAGGGCCTAGCCAGGTGCTCGCACCTGTAATCCCAGCACTTTGGGAGGCTACCGTAGGAGGGTCAGTCGAGCTCCGGTGCTTGAAGCCGGGCTGAGCACATAGCAAGATCTAGTCTAAAAAAAATTCCAGGCCATTCTACAAAACAAATCTCTGAACTTGTCACAAACATCGATGTCTTCTAAGACAAAAAAAGGAAAAGGAAGGGCATTAAAGGTGATCAGATTAAAGGAGAAGAAACCAAACACTTATGACTAAAGGTTATGCATGAAAAAAATGCTATAAAAGATATTTTTAAGACCTTTAGCAAAATTTGAATATGGATTTTGGATTAAATCATAATGTTAACTTTTTCTGAAATTGACAATGGACTGGGTTTATACATAGGGAATGTCCATGTTCTTAGGAAATACATGCTGAACTATTTAGGGGCAAAGAAGATTGATGTCGCCCACTTACTCTGCAATGGTTCATGAAAAAAAAAAAACACATTTTTTTTGAGACATAGTGTCACTTTGTCACCCTCAGTAGAGTACTGTGGCATCATAGCTCACAATAACCTCAAACTCTTGGACTCAAGAGATTCTCTGGCCTCAGCCTCTGGAGTAGCTAGCTGGGACTACAGGCACACACCACAAGGCCTGGCTATTTTTAGAGACGGGGTTCTCACTCTTGCTCAGGCAATCCACCCACCTCAGCCTCCCAGAGTGCTAGTATTATAGGCATGAGCCACCACTCCTGGCCAAAAAAAAATAACAGTACGTTTGTGTGTACGTGTATATAGAGATAGAGAAAGAGAAAAGGCAATAAAGTGAACACAGCAAGATGGTAACTTGTGAATCTGGACAATAGGTCTATGAGAGTTCTGCGTTCTACTCTTGAAACTCTTCTGTAAGTTTTTAATCAATTCCAAATAATTACATCATCTGGAAAAAATGCACAAGGCCAGCCCCTCACCAGGAAGAGGGTCCCTCGGGCAACCAAACTCAATCAAGGACATACCTTCTCTGCCCTAGCATAGTGGTCAAACCTAATCACACTGGGGCCTCACAGCAACCCACAGAACCAGCTATTCTTGACCTCATACTCTGGCTGGAGAAACTGAGGCACAGGATGTGAACATATCCCCCATCCCAATAGCAAGGAAATAGAGGCCATGGCTCTAACTCAGGCCACCGAATGTTAACCTGGGCTATCCCACAATATGCCTTGTAAGAAAATTTCATTTTAAAAATACATGAATATGAGGTGGTTCTCTCTTATGCTTTAATACAAATTTACATAAATAACTTATCATGCAAATCTATATTTAGTCCAACCTTCTTATTCACCCTCCAGACTTGGAAACTGTATTAAAGTCTCCGGTATAAGATATCACAAAGAAGAAAATAAAATCTGAGTTATTTCAAAGAGAAAAGGAAAACCAAAAGTAATTATCCTTTATAGGGATGACAAACTTTTTTTTTTTTGCCAGGGCTGGGTTTGAACACACCACCTCCGGCACATGGGACCAGCGCCCTACTCCTTTGAGCCACAGGTGCCACCTAACAAACTTTAATTTAAAAAACAAACAAAAGAGATCTTTGTGACTTTGAGATAAAGATTTCATAAACATGACGCAAAAAGCATGAATCATAAAAATAAATACTGATAAATTGGAATTTTAATACAAACTGCTAAGTAAACTAAAAAAATTAAAGATATTTGCAACACATATAGTTGGCAAAGGACTTATGTCTAGAAAACACAAAGAACTCACAAAATAAAAAAAAAGAACATAAAAGATCCACCAAAAACAATGGGCAAAGATTCTGAACACACTTCACAAATGAAGATGGATACATGTCCAATAAGCACATGAGAAGATATTTAACATTATAACCTATCAGAGGAAAGCAAATCAAAACCACAGTGAGATACTACTTGACATTGCTTGGTGGCTACCATCAAAAAGACAGACAATAAAAAGAATGTGACAAAGTTACAACTCTCAAAAGTGCTGGTTGGAACATAAAATGCTGCAGTCACATAGATTTAAGATATTATCAGCAAGGCCACTCCTAGGTATCTGCCCAAGACGAATACAAATAAATATCCATACAAATCTAGGATGCAAATGTTCATATTAACATTCTCATAATAGCCAAAAACTTGAAACAACTCAAAATGTCCATCAACTGGTGAACAGATAAACAAAATACGGTCTATCCAGACTCTGGGATATTATCTACCACGCAATAAAAAAGATCAAAGTACTGCCTTCTACTACAACATGAGTGAATCTCAAAAACATTATGCTGGATGAAAGAAGACAACATAAAAGACCACATATTCCATGATTCCATTTATATGAAAATGTCCAGAAAAGCCAAATCTAGAAAACAAAGACTTGATTAGTGGCTGCCTGGGGATGGGGGTGGAACTGGGAAATTACTGCAGATGAACATTCCTTGGGGGATGATAGAAATGTCCTAAAATAAAATCATGATGATAGTTATACAACCCAGTAAACATACTACCTGCTACTGAGCTATACACTTACAACAGGTGAATTTTATGTATGATATGTAAAGTATAACTCAATAAAGCTTTAAAAAAGAGATATGTAACCTCATTAGTCATCACTGAAATGCAAACTGAAATCACAATGAGATACCAGTACAAACCCATTAGCAGGGATAAAATTTAAAAGACTGATAATACTAAGTGTTGGCAAGAATACCAAGCAGAACTCTGGATATGGTGCAGAAGGACTGAATATCATCCCACCAAAAAATATTTCCAAGTCCAAAATTCTGGTACCTGTGAATGTGACCTTATTCAGAAAAAAGAGTCCTTGCAGAATTAACTAAGCTGTACATCTTATGAATCACAAGATAAAACCATCCTAGATTTAAGTTGGACCCAAATCTATTAATTGAGATGCCTGTAAGACAAAGGAGAGGTAGACTGGACATACAGAAATATAGGAAAGAAGGCCATGTGAAGATGGAAGCAGAGGTTGAAGTTATTTTACCAGCCCTCAGAGCTAGTTCCACCCAGCAACCAAGTGGCCTTGGGCAAGTCACAACTTCTACAACCCCTGGTCACCACTCTGAAATGTGGATGACATTAATAACTACCTCACAGGCAATAGCTATGATTTTAATAGAATAAGAACTCCTTTAGAGAAGGGATCCTTATCTTGGCCAAAGTTATAATCCCCAGATATTGCACTAGGATATATGCTCAATAAAAGAATTACTTTAAAAATAAACCTGAAAGGTGAGAAAGGTATCATGCACAATGCCAATGGGTGACATCTGTCTCTTGTAGAATGATGCAGAAGGGTCTCCCTCTTTGTGCCATTTTTATAGCATATTATCCACATCACATGCAGATTCAAGCATGGAAACTTCAGGTCCCTTGTGAAATGCTGCTGTAGAGCAGATTTTTACATTTTAAATCCGTAGGTGTACTGCCTTAAGACAGACTCACGTTCTAGAAAAGCAACAACTGTGTTTATTTTCTTTAACAATGACCCTCACCAGCATTCTTATCACAGAGCCATGTGCAAAAGGCCCTATGACTAACTGAAATACAGAAAAGAGAGACTTTTAAGAAAGCTAAAGTAGTTGATGGGCAGAAAGCAGAGTGCCACGTTCAGTGGAGTTGTATCCAGGGTGTCTGGGCGCATGCAGGACTTTTTAGGCCAAGTGAAGTTTTGTCTATATCCTAATAGCAACAAAAGCCAGGGAAGATTTTAAACAGGTGGTTAGCAGAGAAAGGAGGGAAGAAAGGAACATAATTAGCTATGCACTTAGAAAAGATTACATTCTACAGTGTGGAAAGAGACTGGTTGAGGGGAAAAGGGAAAGAAGGTGGAACAGGAGTTAAGTTAGGATGTAGTTTGAGTACAGTCCAAACAAGGAAGCTACTGCAACAGTTTATTAAAAAGATATGGAACAAGTATCACAGCTTAGTTCAAAGCAGTGGAGGTGGAAAAAAAAAGTGGACAGATGCCCAATATATTTAGACAAATCAATAGGACTTGAACTTCCAGGAAAAGGAAAACATCAACTCTTCATCTGTGAAACAAGACTGTTGCTATTCCATCTGTACAATAGCTATCTTCTTCCAATCTACTGTGATGATAATATAATGTAAATATTATGAACCTAACACAGTGCCTGACACACAATAAATACTAAAAAGCAAAAGCAAAAATATGTGCTATTGCTGTTATTGTCATCTCATGGTCTGGCAACTACCATAAGTTGAACACCAAAGGTTAAAATACAGCAATGTAGTTAAAGATTCATATCCACCGTGCTGAAAAACACAGGCTCTATCAGACGGCCATTGAGACAACTGCATCAAATAAACACCTCCGACTGCACAGATAATTTCATCTAAGCCGATCTCAATCCTTAAAGAATTTTACCAATGAGAAAGCACAGGTGGTACGATCACAGTCATCTGAGAGTCCGGTAAACTGAGGCACGATGGTGGCTACAAATTTAACCGAAGAATAGGTGCAGAAGCAGGACAAGAAAATGGATGTCTTGACTCTCATTTTGAGCCACTCCAACAGAACTTGGCCTGCATCCTGAGCAGCATGAATTTATAACATCCCCCGCCCCCGCCAGCCCCCTATAGCTTCAGGTCCCTGCCTGACAAGGCCCTGTCAACCCTTGACTCGATACCGCGCATCCGATCGCCGTGAAACTAGGCCCCTCGGGTTCCCCGGCCCCAGCTCCCAGCTCACGCAGAGCCCCAGACCTCCGCGAGTCCCACATACCTTGGCTTCGCGCTCTTGTTCCTCCGCGGTCGGGGTGCGCTTCATGCTGCCACCAAAGCCGCCTTCGCCACTACGAGCCGTGTACATTCTTCGCCCTGGACCCCGCCTCCTACTTGTAGTTCTCTCAGCGTCCTGCTCCCGCTGGGAGCCGTTCTCCTCCGAGCGCAGAGAACTACCACTCCCAGAATGCATCGCGGCGACGCCCGCAAGCGCCTCGGGGTTTCGAGGCAAAGAATTTCCCAGGTTCGACCTCTGGGCAAGCGTAGTCCGCTACGCGGCGAGTCGACGAGCTGGGGACCAAGGAAAACTACATTTCCCAGGAGGCAACGGGACCTGCCATGTTTTTCCCGTGCTCCTCTCGGCCAGCCGCCCTGCGCGCCGTCGGCGCTATAGCAACCGTAGCGAGCGACGGAGTGAGTCTGGCTGGGTGAGTACTCCGGGGAAGGCTGGGGGTGAATGGAGGATGGCGGACCCTCCCCCTGCAGCGCGAGCCGAGGCCTGAGGCCTGGGGTCTATTCTGCGGCCCGGAGAAGGCCTCGGAGTTCTGCTTGCGTGAGAAAAAGCAGCCCAGCCCTGGACACTGCCTCATCCTCAGGCCTGAATCACAGCCCGCCTTTAGCCCTACGTCCAGGAGCAATTTGAAATTTTATATCCCAACCATGCACCTAGCTAATGAGATTTGATGCTACTAATTGCTGTTTCTACCCAAATCCTAAAAATAGACGGTCACAAACAGTTAACCTCATTTGCCCAGGATCAGAAGTTGGTTGGTAGATTTTAAACCTGGCTGGCCTATTGTTTGCTTAATTGTTTCTTTACCATCTGATTAATTCTGTAACTTGTTGACTCCATAAAGGTGGAGACTTTGCTTACCACTTTAGCCTCAGTTCGTGGCATTTATTTATTCATTCAGTAAACATTAATGTTGATATCCACCATGTGCCAGGCACTGTTCTTTACTAGCTGTGAGCAAGACAAATCAATACCCGTCTCAAGATGTTTATGTGGAGACAAACAGTGATTTTATCTGGTAATTTCAGAGAGTAGCAGTTGCTATAAAAAGGGAGAAACAGAAGAAATTGGCAGGAAGAGCAACAAAGGATGGTCAGGGAAAACCTCTGGGACGAAATGACATTTGAGCTGAGCGCTACAGAATGAGCTAATGCAAAGGCCTTGAGCAAGACGAGGATATGGTGAAGCTGAGGAAGGTAAGGAACAGTTTAGGTGAAGCGTAATGAGCAAGCAGAG
The DNA here is from genome assembly GCA_963574355.1 of Loris lydekkerianus. Taxonomy (NCBI): domain Eukaryota; kingdom Metazoa; phylum Chordata; class Mammalia; order Primates; family Lorisidae; genus Loris; species Loris lydekkerianus. Next base: position 8,380 of record CAUYPK010108056.1, on the reverse strand, counting down.
AGACTAGGAGATGGTGTTGGGAGGGTATTGCAGCATTGTTCAGGGTGTCTCAACTTCACACTATTAACATTGTGGGCCAGTCAGTTCATTGTGGGTATTGTGCCCTGTAGGATGTTCAGCAGCATCTTTTGTCTCTACCCAGTAGATGCCAGCAACTATATCAAGAGAGACAGACGTCCTAAATGTATAACCTTAGGCAAGTTACCTAATCTGTGTCATGGCTTTCTCTATTGTAACACAGGCATCACTTGAGTGACAACCTCATCAGGATATTGTGGGACATTTAATTAATTCATATAGACAAAGCACTTAGAACTGTACCTGACACACAGTAAGCATTTGATAAATGTTAACACTATTATCATCATCATCATCATCATTATTATAAAAGCATCCTTAACTCTATCTTGGAAAATTAACCATTTTCACATGTGGTCTGTGTTGAAACAGTCTTAAAATTGACCTTCTCTTAGCAGTATTTCCAAAAGAAGTAGATGATCTCACAGGCATTTGTCTGTTAGCTGTTTCTGTCACAGCAAATTGCAGTGGTTCTCTGCCTTTTGTAAGTTATATTAAAAGTTACAAACCTTCATCCTAAAAGATACTGCGTATACACATAATAATATAAAATTTTGCAAACCATTTCTATGTTCACAGATCCTGAGGCCCCATAAATTCCATTTACTCAACAACTATTTACCGAGTGTCTGTTCAATGAATGTACCAAGGTCTATGCCAGCTTCCAAAAATACGCAGGTGAACAAGAAAAATTTAACCTTTCCACTATGTTGGTCTTTCTAATCTGGGACCAACATCCTAGAGTTTATAACCTTCTGCCTTGGAGTATCTTCATTGGCAGTTTGCATTTGGCTTTCTAGGTAGATTGAAATGAAAATATAAAATCTTTTTTTTTCCATATTACACATTGTACGGACCATCCACATACAAAATAAAGTTACCATGGAATATCTCTGTATAGAATAGAAACTGTGAAAATAACAGAATTATCTGGACAGTTTGTATGTTGAGGTAGTTAAACTCTAGAACTTAGGGAATAAAATAGGCAGGACACAACAAAAAATACCTTTTTCACAGTTGGTAAGTTCATGAAACCTATTTCACAAAACTTGGAACTACCCACTCATTTGTTCATCAAACAGAACATTAATATTCAGGTTGTATTGACATCCCAGGCACATGTGCTAAGTTCTTTTAATTTACCATCTCACTTACCTTAGAATAACTTTGTGAGACAGATTTTATTTCTCCATTTTTAAAATTCAGGGACTTGAAACTCAGGTGACTTGACCAGCTGGTAAATGATAGAACAACCATTTGAATCAAGTTCCTGACCCAAGTTGTTCCACAATATCTACTTATTTTTAGATATTGGAGGGGGGAAAGAGATGGAGAGGGACTGTTTCTTAAATGATAATCTTATTTCATTTCCTAAACAAACTGTAGGAGATACACTGTTGAAAGGAACACCATCTCCATGATTGAATGTAGTATTTTAGAATAGAAGCTTTCATCTTCAGGCAGCACATGTGGACAATAAGATGTTTATTAAAGTTCTAGTCCCTTATTCATTTTATTTGGTTCATTCCATTGCATAGTTAAATATGTAGTAACTTGAAAAAAGTTTATTTGGATTTGCTTTTCTCCATAGATAGGCCATGTCTGGTCCAGCTGATGAGACTGCAGGAGACTTGCCTGTGAAAGATACAGGTCTAAACCCCTTTGGAATGGGAGGCTTACAAGGTATAGCCAGCTGTTACTTATTACAGTTATGAACTTTGATCAGTGACTTCTTTACTTTTAATTTAAACTTTTTCTGATATTCATACAAACCAAACCATTTAAGTAACTATATAGCTCTTGATTGGACTAAACTAAAAGATGGAAAGTTTAGAACACATATGGTATTTTACTGCATGCATCAATTATCAACAGCTCATAGAAAATGTAAAATCTCCCTCTGTTCTGATAAAGAATTGTTATAAATCATCTTTTTAAAATTCCACATGTCAGTAGAAACTACATAGAGAATATCAAGCCTCCAAATTGAATCGCCTGGTTTGAATCACATTCACCATTAAAACATTTCTTTATGGTTAAATTTTATTTGGAAGGAAATGCCATATTTTAAAATTGTTGCCTTTTAAGTAGAATGTCTCAAAATAGCTTATTAATGCAAGTGATAGTAACTTTTTCAATCAAATTAATATACATTAAAAGGTTTTCTTTATCCTTTTATCACTTAACAGTTGCTGTAGAGCTAAAAAGCACTTTCAAATTAAGAAAAGCACTACTTTAAAAAATGATTTAGAGTATAGAGCTGTGTTTATGTGTGTGTGTACAGTGTGTCAGCCGTGCTCGCATGCCACTACGTTGGCTATTGAGAACGAATATTTAAAATAATTCCACTAGGGAATCTTTATACACCTTTTAATCAAAACATTATGAGTGACCACATTAAAATATCTGAGAAAGGTTGTTAGTGTATTGTTTATTGAAAAAGATAAATTTGGCTGTGCACATTTTGTTGTTAAAAGTAAAAAGTATGGGTTGGCACCTGTGGCTCAAGAAGTAGGTTGCTGGCCCCATATAAGGGAGGTGGCGGGTTCAAACACAGCCCCAGGCAAAAACTGCAAAAAAAAAAAAAAAAAAAAAAGTAAAAGGTATGTATAAGCTTTGCTTTAAATCTTTGAGGGAGATATCAGGTATTCCAAAGCTATGTTTTGGGTTTTGATTTTTTTTTTTTTTTTTTTTTTTTTTTTTTTTTTTGTTTAGATAGAGTCTCACTTTGTCACCATGGGTGGAGTGCCATACCATCATCATGGCTCACAGCAGCCTCAAACTTTGGGCTTAAGTGATGCTCTTGCCTCAGCCTCCTGAGTAGCTGGGGCTAGCAGGCTTTTGCTGGCCACAAAGCCCTGCTAGTTTATATGTTTTTAGTAGAAACGGGGTTTGGCTCTTGCTCAGATGGGTCTCAAACATGAGCTCAAGCAATCCACCCACCTCAGCCTACCACAGTGCTAAGATTATAGGTATAAGCCATCATGCCTGGCCCTGGTTTTGATACTCTATAAGTTCAATTCTTTTCCTCAATAACCCATCATAGGACTTTAATTTCTATCAGTTCGTTCTTTGTTTCTACTGGAGGACAGTTGAAAATTCACCTACTTCACAGTGTGATGAAAATAACAAATTTAAGCAAGTGTAAAAAAAAATATTAGGTGTACATGCTAAAGTATGTAAAAGTTCTTAAAAATGTATACAAGGAAATGATTTGTGAAACTTTTAAATGATAATTTTTAAATCTTAAGAGATTTTTGTTTTATTTAAAAATTTTTACAGTTTATTTTCTATAACCTAATACTATAACTCAGAAGAATATCTTTGTTTATTTGTTTTTGTTGTTGTTGTAACAGAGTCTTACTATGTCACCCTTGGTAGAGTGCCGTGGCATCAAAGCCCACAGCAACCTCAAACTGTTCAGCTTAAACAATTCACTTCCCTCAGCCTCTTGAGTAGCTGAGACTATAGGCACCCGCCACTACTAAAATTTTTTTTTTTTTTAATTGCAGTTGTCGTTGTTTAGGCCCAGCCCAGTTTGAACCGGCCAGCCTTAGTGTATGTGGCCAGCACCCTAACCACTGAGCTATGGGTGCCAAGCCTCAGAATAATGTCTTAATCCTATATGTTTACCAAATTATTCTCTTACCTTTGCAAAAAAAAAAAAAGTTTCAGATACTCTGACTTTTCTAATTTTATTTCACAACATTTGGCATATAAAGTAGAAAGTGTTTATTGAATCAGAGTTCCATCTTCTATTCTTAAAAGATATATACTTGAATACATTTTCATATGGATACTGTTGTAGCCATTGTAAAGTATTAATAGCATAGATTTTTATTCTCTCCTCAAATCATTGATGTAAACAATGTTACAACATTTTCTAAAGCAATCTTAATTGTAGGTCCCAAAGGAAAAACTCTAAATAAGGGCATTAGAGATTATATTAATATCAGAGGTTTTCATTTTTAGAGACTACTTTAAATAATCCCACAAATAATTAATTTGGCATTTTTGCAGAAACTTCAACACGGACAATGAAGTCTCGCCAGGCAATGTCCCGCGTCAGTCGTGAGGAACTGGAAGATAGATTTTTGCGTTTGCATGATGAGAACATTTTACTTAAACAGCATGCCCGCAAGCAAGAGGATAAAATTAAAAGGTTATGATAAAAAGCTTTTAGCTTTTTTCCTTGACTCTGCAAAGTTTGGAGGGTGTGGTTTTTTATAAGCTTAATTGAGAACTTCACCTTGAATCTTTTTTTGGGTTGTAAATAAGTACAGTTTTTAAAAACGGAAAATCTTACAAAGTATAATAATAAACCAAAATGATTATGAGTATTTATTATGTCTGAAATTGCTATTTGAAAGAAAAGGGTTAATAGCTAAAAGTGCCAGGAATATATCAATCATATCTAAAAATAACTTTAAGTTTAAAAATATTTGTAGTTTAATAAGCAAATGGCCGAAGCATCTGTTTTAAAATGTCTTGATTTTAAAATGAAAGTTTTTAAAAGTAATTATTCTAACTTGTTGTGATGCATGTCCCCTTAAGATTTGGGGTTTACTAATGACAGCATCTTTTCAGTCTCTGAAACATATGTAACTTTGCTAGGGTTAGTCTAGATTCTGTATTTATTTCAGAAGGTCTTTACTGATTTTAAAGAAACATATTATCACTTTTGATTTATGTACAAAAAATTTGTGCAGGAATGATTTAAAAGTAGATATTCTTTAATCGTTTGTTATTCGGAAACACTCTGCCTATCTTCAAAGTGTCTGGCATTAAAGACAAAAAAGTACATTCTCATTTGAAAGCCAGCAGGTTTATGTTCAGATTCATGTTCTAGGTTCAAAGAAAAGATGAGGGGGGAAAAAGTGAGAGAGCCATTGAAAAAAATACAAGATATTTTCTGCTTAGAATTCATCCTAAAAAGGTGATTCCAGTTCCGTTTCTGTTCTGTGGACTCTGTTTGAGACCTCCTAACTGCTATGTGCACGCCTTCTTCTTTGAGTTTGTTGTTGGATCATGATGATGGCTGTTTTCAAGACATGTGCTTTTCTCACTTCCCTGAGTTCCTTTCTGTCCAGGAGCACTCAGATGTCAGCCAGTCAGAATGAGGCAGGTGGTTTATCACCACCAAACATTTATTTTTTTTTTTTAAGCCTATTTGGTCAGTAAAATAATTTAATTCACAATTTTGATCTCATTAGTAATTTGTCCTAACCAAAAAATAAAAAACAAGTTAATGAGCCATGTCCTTTACTGCCAGAAGGACTGGGCTAGGAGTCAAGTCTTATGTCTGTGTTCTCTTATCTCTCTACCACTAGACCATGGTATGTTCAAGCAATTAAACCTTGTGGGATTTTATTTTACTCAACCGTGAGAGCAGTGATCCAATGAACACCTTGACCCAAACTTCTAAATTCCCTGTCAGTCTTACACCACTTATAGTGACCTAAATACATGGATGAAACTCTTTACATTTATCCTTAAGATGTAATTAGCATCACTTTCTATAAATATAAAGATTTATAAACCACATTTTAAAAAAAGTACTCAGACTTTACCAGATCACTGTGACTCATTAGTATCATAAAATAATCAATTCCAACAAGTGGAATTGGAATTACAAGACAAACAGATGCAATCTCACATTTCTTGACAACATTTTCTTGAATATCATTTAAGGAATTTAAAGACACTATTGATAAGCTTTCCTTGTAGTAAAAATTAGGGTCATTTATTTTTTTCTAACTATTGACTACCTTTTTCATGTGAAATTTGTGTCTTTTCTTTTGAATATGATCTGTATCTCTGTGCAGACGTCTCTCTGTAACAGAAGATTCAAGTGTTTAAATTGGCATCTCATGGGGATGCCTATCTTATTCTTACGGGTAGGCCACTGGCTGTGGCTCAGGACCGTAAACTCATTAAAAGGCTGGATAGAGTGCATGGTTCTGTTGGACTATAATACCCGTCCAAATTTCCCAATAATATATCATTGTCTGGATTAGGTGGAAAAGGAACTAATCCGTTGATTATTTACTAGCGTATTTGTGGTGCTCTTGGATCTTGGTTTTTATTATCCTATATCCCTTATAAAGCATGCTTAATGGGTGCGCCTCAAGGGAAAGAGAAAACAATCTTAACTGATTATGTTATGCATCGCTCTCCCTGATGCCACTTGCTGTAGGCTGAGGAGCCCAAGTGCAGATAGACATGTATTACTACTGCATTTACAGAGGACTCTGCTTAGGGCAAAGAAAAAAAAAAAGGTTGTTCTATGACATCCAAAAGCTATTAAGGATTTTTTTATTTCACTTTTGTTCTCTTAAGTAAAAGCTTCTGTCCATAACCACGCTAAAAAAAAGCAAACCCCATTTAAAGAAAAATGAAGTGTGTTTTTATTTTCAATCTCCTGTCTGGATCTTTATAAAAATAGATTCACTATAAACTAGAATCAGCTATTGAAGATGTGCGACCAATTTTGTAAAATCTTGAACTTGTGTCTCTCATCAAAGCCACCTTTTCTTTCTTGTCCTGCCAAGATTTTTCCATTCACTGTCAGGCATGTTTTCCGTACGTGTATATTACATCACCCCCAAGTGCCCTTTCTGTCTTTTGTTCTGTCTAACCAGTTTCTATCAAAACTTAAAAGAATCAAAGATATAAACTCCTGAGATGTCAAAAGCACGATTTATGTCTAAATTTAAAGGTAGCGTTAGAATGATACTTTTTGCATCTAATTATTTTCTGCCATTAAACACAAATGTTTCTTGAGTACTAAGCACCATTTAATGGCGCATTTGGGTTCCTTTTGAGTTTTTCATTGGGCTTTATATGTGTGCATCTATGCATTCTAACATTTTTATGTTTATTATGTGTCTTAATCCTAGAGAAACTGCAAACAATATATTACCTAAATGCTGCATAGTCTAAACACATTTTTCAAAAGTTTTAACTTACTGTGGATTGCACATATAACCCACCACATCCACAATCTGTAACTACATTTACGTGCATACAGCATTCCTATATAAGGTCATGCGTTAAAAATTGCATTTCAGAAACATATGGAGTAAATATGTGTCCTCTCTTTACTAACGTTAAATGATAAGCCTTAGGAAACTGTTATTTGTCAGTGCTATAAAGCAGATTGTTGCCCAGTGGTTTCAATTATCATCAAAGGATTCTTCACAGGCAGTAATAGTTACATCAAAACCTGAAATTTATTATTCAGGTTCTGCACTGAAGTCTTCACAGTGATTATGTCCCTTTCAACAGAATGCATTTTATGCTGACTTCTCACATTCCTTTTCATCTTTTTATTATTTCCCTAGAATGGCCACCAAGTTAATACGGCTAGTTAATGACAAGAAAAGATATGAGCGAGTTGGTGGCGGCCCCAAGCGGCTGGGACGAGATGTGGAAATGGAAGAAATGATTGAACAGCTGCAAGAGAAAGTTCATGAGCTGGAAAGACAAAACGAAGGCCTCAAAAACAGATTAATTTCTGCCAAACAACAACTTCAAATCCAGGGTTTCAGGCAAACTCCCTACAATTATGTACAGTCCCGTGTTAACACTGGGCGTAGAAAAGCGAATGAAAACACAGGTTTACAAGAGTGCCCCAGGAAAGGTAAAACAAAGTTTGCATTAAATCCTAAACTTCAGTCTTACAATAGATTGTTCTCACACACAAAGTTTTGTTTCTGTATTATTCCTGCTTTTAAGTGTCTTTAGAAAAATATTTTTATTTGCTTTTTGGTAAAATGATATGGTAAATGATTATTTAAGAATCATGAGATCAGTCTCAGATTGGTTTAGTAAAACATGCCATATAACTGGTCATCCTGATACAAGAGGCATGTATGAACTAAAGTAAAATGTGAGTAGAGTTTGACCCCAGGCGGAAATCATACTGACTCAGGCAAGTGGGGAAACTGGCTGCTTTGCCTGTGTATGATTGTACATGTAAGTTCTTCATCCAAAGATCGTTTATAAAGTTTGCAAAAGTGTTGAAATCTTCCTTACTGTACGGCGGGAGCTTACCACTGTGGAAGGTTGTATTCTTGTTCCTCCACTTACTAGCTGATGACCTTGGGCAAGTTTTCCTAACAATTCTGAACTTGAGAATTGAAATAAGTGGTGGTAAAGGTCTCTTCCATCTCTAAAAAATGATCAGTGGTCAATCACTTTCTTCATTTTGAAAATGAATAACCTACAAGGAATTCATTTGTATAGACGAGACTCGATATAGCATATAAATGTTTCTAATAAAAATTCTGAGTTTTCTCCA
>CAUYPK010108054.1:0-62416 GCA_963574355.1 Loris lydekkerianus | reverse complement strand
GGATTTTCTAGAATTTCTTTTCTTCTCTTTTCTAGATCTTCTTGGAGTGTTTTGATCTTGTTTTGCACGATCTCAGATGTGTTGGCATAAAAGTAGCACTTCTCCTGTAAAAATAAACAGATGCCTCCCTTTTTGGCAGTTAATAGGTCTAATCCCCTTCTTGTTGGGGCAATTATTTAAAGTCTCTTGCTGAAACCCAAATGGGTTTTTTCTGTTTTTTTTTTTTTTTTTCACCTTTTTTTTTTTTTTTATTATTATAGATAAAAATATGCACCATAGATGTGGCCTGACCCATTACCCTCCCTCTACCCAAACCTCCCCCTCCCTTCCCCTTCCTTGGTCCTTTCCCTATAGTCTTGTGGTATAGTTGGGTTATAGCCTTCATGTGAAAGCTATAGTTTAGCTTCATAGTAGGGCTCAGTATATTGGATACTTTTTCTTCCACTCCTGGGATACCTTGCTAAGGAGAATATGTTCCAGCTCCATCCATGTAAACATGAAAGAGGTAAAGTCTCCATCTTTATTTAAGGCTGCATAATATTCCATGGTATACATGTACCACAATTTGCTAGTCCATTCGTGGGTTGATGGGCACTTGGGCTTCTTCCATGACTTAGCAATTATGAATTGTGGTAGAGATAGAGATAGACATAGACATAGAGATAGAGATAGAAATAGACATGGAGATGGAGATAGAGATAGACATGGAGATAGAGATAGACATAGAGATAGAGATAGGGAGACTCCATCCTATAAAAAACAAACAACAATCAAACAAAACAAAAACAAAACAAACAAACAAAAAAGAACACTGAGGTTTGGACTCTCAGGGAAGGGGTAGCCAGAGAAATCTCCCAGGATAGCTGGTTCCTGAGATTTGTTCCATGGGAGTGGTAATTGGGGCAGGAGGAGTCAGAGGAGAAGGAACAGAACTATGTGCATTAGAACATCAACCATGTTTAGCATAACTCTACAGGAGGTTTATATGTGTATCCTCTATGTGAGAATGTATGTACTTATTAACCACGCTCTTGCACAGAGCTAAACAGGAATGTGTTTGTCACTGCTCACTGGGAGGACGGCTCATTTCCATGCAGTTTGAGTTTTACTCTCTTAGCATTTATGGCATTATTTGCTCTCGTACATTGATGCTGACAGATGCTTGGTTTATATTTAACCTAAAGGTGGCATTTACAACCGCAAAGACTCTTAATTATGGTAGAATTGAAAACATCCAGGATTCCCAATACAAGCAAGATTTTCTTTCTACTGCATGTCAAATGCAAGGTAAAATTAAAAAGACAAGAATTAGAAACTATTTTCTTCGGTAAAAGAAATCAGCATACAGTTATGTGTAGATTTTCAGGAACAAGAATAGTGTAATAGTCTCAGAATAGTTGTCAAAGGTAAGATGGAGATTTTATATTTGACCTGGCCCCAGACATTAACTGCGGGAGACATTAGAAATCTGAAATTCCCTTTGCTAGCCCAGGATAGCACTGAGGTAGAAATGATAAACGAGGCACCCCCCATGAAGGCCGGACCAGCAGGGGTGCCATGTTCTGCACAACACAGCCTCTAGCAGCTGTCCCTTGGCAATGTTCTTTCTCCTCTGTCTTGTAGCAAACAGCAAGATCCCCAAGGACCAGCTACTTTTTGCGAAGGAGAAAAATTACTTTGGATAGAAACTTTTAAATAGAGTAACCTAGGAACAAAGACCTTTATTTTTGATTTTCTCTCTCTTTGTTTTTGTATCAATTTTACAGGTTTTAAAATGAAAAGACAACAAATAAAATAGACTTTTCTTGGAAAAAGATTTTGCAGAGTTATTTTTGTTATTTAGAATAAACATCAAGGAAAGGTTTGTTGAAGCATGTTGACCTTTATCTGTAGAATATGTATTACTAATAATCATTAATTAATTATTTAAGTTTAAGATTACTAATAATCATGAATTAATTATTTAATGATTTAAGTTTAAATCTGAGAAAAGGATAAGCATCAAATCTTATTTTGGCTAATTTTCTATGCCAATTTGCCCCGGCCATCGTATTCAGGTATTTTGGTCAAACACCAACATAAATGTCACATAAATGTGAAGGTACTTTTGTATGAGATTTATATTTCAATTAACAGACTTTTTATCGGTATATAATAATTATACAGATTTATGGGATACCTGTGCTATTTTGATATATGTATACAATGAGTAAGGCTCAACCCAGGGTAACTGAGATATGCATCACCTCAAAATTTATCATTTCTTTGTGTTGAGAACACTCCAAATCTTCTCTTCTAGTTTTCCAAAATATACAAGAAATTATCGATAACTATAATTACCCTACTGTGCTATGAAACACTCAAACTTACTCCTTCTATGCGATTTTATTTTTGTACCCATTAATCAACTTCTCTTCATCTTCTCCCTCCCCTTACCTTTCTTAGACACTTTTAACAACAATGAGTGAGAACACATCATCCTTATTTTTCTGTGCCTGGCTTGTTTCACTTAGCATAATGTCCTCTAGATTTGTTCATGTTGTGAACTTGCACATTGTACCCATTAGGTGTGGATTTACCCAACACCCTCCCCCCTTCCCACCTACTTGATTTTCAGTGACATTTACTTCCACATAGTTGTTGACCAACTAGTTTCCAATAATTAGTGTTGAGTATATGTGGTGTTTGTTTTTTTATTGTTGCAATAACTTCACTTAGAAGAATGGCCTCCTGTTCCATCCAGATTGTTACAAAAGATACCAGATCATCATTTTTTGAAGGCTGAGTAGTCTTTCCTAGCATGCACATACTACATTTTATTAATCCGCTTGTGGAGTGGTGGGCACTTGGGTTGTGATTAAAGCAAATTATCTCCATAATGTGGGTGGAAATCCCTCAGAGATTAAAAGTTGGAGGTCCCCAAGAGAAGAGGAAATTCTGCCACCAGAATGCAACATCAACTCTTCCCTTTAGCCTGTTTTCCTACCAGAGTTTGGACCTCACAGCCTCCACAAATATGTGAACCAATTCGTTAACATAAAGACAAGTGGAGACTGATTGATAGATACATAACCACATCATATTGTTTAATTTCCTGGATAATATAACATAAACCCTCATAGTGTATGTTCACTATTAAGACAGTTTTTTCTTGCCATATCACACTGTATAACTACTTTTTTTTTTTTTTTTTTTTTTACAACTTTGGATGTTTACCTAGTGGAACATTCGTGATCAAGGCACAAAATCTTATTATTTGCACAACAACAATTTGTCTATTGTCTTTTGTTTTATAAAGAATAAAAATAGCATGGGCTTTGAAAATTGAACATATAATTGAATACTACATAGTATAAGGATGACCTTGTCATCCAAGCAACTCCCCTAAATAACAATTGAATGTTTTACAGAATATTTGTACCAATTAATTTCCTATTATTGAGTTTCTCATTATAAAATAGGCATTTTACACCTATATGTCTAATAGATGATGAAAGGGAATAAGAGTCTTACTCAAAGATCTATAAAACAATGTACTGCATAGTTGGACTGCAATTCATCCAGGTGAAATTGAAACCTTCAGTTTTTCAATCACATCATAGCAGCCGAAGTCAAATGAACACACTGTGGAAACCCTTACTATTTGCTTCAGGCTGCCGTAACTTGTTAGCCCAATGAGACACACGAAGGAAAGCAGTGGGTAGTCACACTATCCAAGGAGCAAACTCACTTCCACTTACTTCAAAGCTCTCCATTTCTGGATCCTGATTCCCTCCTTCTCACTCGATATTTGAGGATTTTGTCTTCTCCTATTTATCTGCTCGTAACAACAAAGCCTTCTCTGATGTTTTGTATGTTCTTGATCCATTTAATATTTATGTATTTCTTAGCTTGTTAACTAGTTTAGGTAGTAACATTAGCAGTAAGAACAACCAATAACAGGAAGAAACAAAGTCAAAAATACTAATTTTGCACAAAAGAGTTGAGCTCATAAGTGGCCTAGCCAGGATTTAAATCCAAGGATGTCCAATCCCTCATACGTTCAGCCACAGTGGCAGGTAGAATGACACATTTTCTTACTGTGAAATGTGGTTTGACCCTATATCCTTTCTTCTTGGCAATTTTTTTCATGATTTTAATAATAAATAAGAGGAATTGGACTCTTATCTTCAAAATTCAGTAAAATGCCGAGTATAAAGTACAACAGGGCTTCTGCTGTGTTAGAAAGCACGATGTCTGAAGGCCAGGATTTTCAGTGTCATGTCAGGTTTGCTGCACAACAGGAGTATAGCAATGACTTGACTTTTGGCAAAGCACATAAAGGAAATCTTATGAGAATAGATTGTCCACCTTCATCCCCATTATCTTCTAGACTGTGACCCCTTCTAAAAGCAAAGGAGTTGTGTGTGGCAAGGGGTACGTAATGAAAAAAAAGACCTTTTTTATTATTATTAAATCATAGCTGTGTACATTAATGTGATCATGGGGCACCATACACTGGTTTTATAGACCGTTTGACACATTTTCATCACACTGGTTAACATAGCCTTACTGGCATTTTCTTAGTTACTGTGCTAAGACATTTAGATTCCACATTTACTAAGTTTCACATGTACCCTTGTAAGATGCACCACAGGTGTGATCTCACCAATCACCATCCCTCTGCCCATCCTTCCCCCTCCCTTCCCTCCCTTTCCCCCTTCCCCCTATTCTTAGGTTATAACTGGTTTATAGCTTTCACGTGAAAGCCATAAATTAGTTTCATAGTAGGGCTGAGTACATTGGATACTTTTTCTTCCACTTTGAAACAAATGCAGATAGGAACTCAAAATATCTTTAAGAATATGGCACAAAAGTTGTAGAATATCTATTATAGTAGGGTGGGAAAAAAATGCCCACGATTGAGGATTAAATTTTCTGTTTTCCACTGGGTTCACATTGGACTTGCCTCCAGATCAACTGTGTATTTCATGTGTGAGCCTTGTGATTTTTTATAAGTTACATAGGCAGCCAACATTTTTGTTTTCAATTCTATAAATTTGACATTAAAATTTTTGTGAAGCTTATTAAAACACATGAATGAAATCAAGTAGTACAGCACAGAACATGATATGTGCTCAATTAACACATTCCTACTTTCTATTTCTCCTTCCTTTTCTGCCTTCCTGAAATCTATTTTTCTCATGTCAAAATTACTGTATTCCTTAGTGAACTCACATGCACTTGAATACATATCTCTGAAAATCCAAAATGTTACTTAGCATAGTATCCCTAGTGAGTATTCAACACTTTTTAATAGCTAAACATTAAAATGAGAGGGTTTGCTAATTTTCATATGAAGAAATGGAAGCAACAGAATAAAAAGTATATTCCTAGTCTGATAAAGTCAGTAGGTATATTCTGAAGCTTTTTAATATTCAGTTAAATACTTATGTAGATTATGTTGTGAATTTAATTAACAGAATTCTTAAACACAAGAACACCTTTCTAAATACGTTACACTCCAGGCAGCGACTCCCTTCTCTTCTCAGCATAATTCATTGTGAAAGGTGCATGTGGTGTAGAGGGTCTGTGTCAGAAATTCTTTCTGCCCTCCAGCTAAGTTTGCTTCAGTGGAAATGAGATCCTGACCACTGGGCTGATGGATGTACACATAACTGACTTGTTCAATTCTAATTTAATTCTGGAAATCTATCTCCTTTATGACTTTAATTTTTCTGACATGAAAACGTTCTATCCTTTTAGGCTTCCCTTGCTTCTGCAGAGATACAATATTCTCTTGGGGGTGGGGTGGGGGGCTGAAGAAGAAGCAGCAATAAACAACCCCACAAAACCAATTTTCACATTGGCAGAAAAAACATGAGAAGTCCAAATAGCCATCACTTGAAACAGTGGCAGATCCTTGGCAGCGTATGATTTGAGATTATTGATGAAAAACTTCACCCAAAACATGCACATCTTTAGTTTCAAGAGACCTGAGTTTTTCACATACGAAATCTCTAAAAGTATATCAGACCAGGAGAGAGAAAAGGTAATTTCTATTCCAAGAAGGGCCATGGTTATAGATTTGATGATCACATTTAAGCTGGAACAGGGCGAGTAAGGCACTCATTTCCATTCTTTATAATAATGAGAACAAAAGACTTTGGGGATGATAGTTAGGGAAGTCTTTCTACACCCCATTTGCTTAATTTAACAATCTTATGGCATTCGGGCTACATTAATAATCCATCTTTTAATAAAAAAATATATTTTTGTTTGCATCCTTACATCACAGATATTTTGATGGAAATTATTGAGATCATATACGTAGAGTAAAATGTAAACTACTAAGCAAATATACCATATCATGAATATATACCTTAAATATATATAGCTGAAAGTATATGCATTGCTTTATTTTACATTAGGGACCAAATAAAATGTATTCATTCCTTTTTTCTCCAATTTTAATATTTTTGTACATACAATTATTCTTGAGTCAATTCCAATAAGGGAAGAAAATGGGTTCTCCCCCATACTTTGGAGGCTGTTTTTTAAAATGGAATATTATAGCAACCTGTAGCTGCTTCTAGTTCATTTCTATGGTTTTCTTCACTTCTTCTTTCATATCAAAAATGCCCTTTATTCATTTTTTTGTTTCTCTAGGCACATGATTTTAATTCTCTTTGAAGCTGACACCCTCAACACCTCTTAAAAATCTATTGTTCCTTAGGCTTAGCAATCTACTGACATAAAATCCCTCCTTCACCTTTCCTATCTAACTATACTTGAGGGAGAAAAAGGTAAAGAGAAATAAATGTTCTTAAGGTAAAGTTTACTCATTGTTTTCCTAAACTAAAAACTCCAGAGTAATTAATCTAGTTGCTCAAGTCAATAAATAATGTGATGATATAATATTATTTTCAAATATTTCCAGTTAAGTTCTCCACATGTAGAACCAAAATTCATTTGGCAAAAAGTAAAACATAGCTAACGCTTTAAAAGTCCTGAGGATCTCATATAAATTTTTTGTACCCAACTAGTTTGATCCTAGCAAAATTTTCTCAGCTGGGAGAAATGTACAATCAGGAGACATGAAAGAACCTGAGTTTTCTCCTTGAGGGGGAGTTTTCATGGGGACACTTTCATTCTATGTGGCTTATTTTCACTGCCCCAAACCTTACAATAGAGTAAATCTAAATGATATGAAACACTGCCATGACTAGATCTACATTTTTAATCATAAATGAAACGTAGTTCCTTTTGTATTTCAGTTATGCCCCAAAACTCAACAGTCACAGCTAACCTTTTTCTTAAAGATGTTCTTCAGTAAGCATTTGCCACATAGATGCTCTCTCACTCTTGCTAAATAGCTTGAAAACAGCTTCTTTAAAAAAAAACAAAAAAACAAATCTACGCTTTCCTAAGTTATTTCCATAATTAGTTAGCTCATTTCATTCTTACCTAAGAACTAGTCATGGGTACTAAAAAATTTGCACCTTGCTCAATATCCCTACGTGGTTAGCAATCTGACTCCAAGTAGTTCAGAGGTAAAGAGCTGTTTCTCTTCTACAAAATCTGAAGTATGACAGATTGTTTTATTACTAATTTTTTGCATGTATTAACACTGACGTCCAAATCTGAAATCTCTGCGGGATTTATACCTTTATTTCAAGGGAAATTATTGAACATAGAAGCTTTTATCCTGATTACAGCTGTCCTTATATAAAAGCCAGACTTCAAAGCTATATTCTTACAGTAAAATTCAAGTATATAATTGAAAAAAAAATTATTACTTGAAACGCTTTAAGTTTTTGCTATGCAAAGGGTGATACAAGGGCAAACAGCAGTGCATCACCCAGGAGACTGTTAGAGATACTGAGCGTCAGCTGCACGCAGATCTCTGGATCTGAACCTGCATTTTAACAACCCCCACAAGCGCTTCCTATGCACATTAGAGCTGGAGAAGCACCAACCTAATTAATGACTCTGTTGATTTTTTTGCTGCACAAGTGACCCGAAAAGAAACAAACATCTTATATCTACGTGTGGTCTGGGTACAAGGTACACACTTGGCACTGAAATGGTTGGTTAGAACCACTCCTGTACTAACAGGCACGGGAGTTGTATATAGGGATGGCCATAAATCTCCAGAGTGAGGGCATGGTCAGGCTGAACGGAGGCAGGATGGAAGAGAGCTCATGGCTCCCCTGTGCTCAAGGGAGGCATAAATCCATATACACGTGGAGTGTATACTTACATAGGCTGTGCCAGCCGCAACATGGGCTGCAAGCTATGACAGGACAAGTGTCCAACTTACGCAGATTGAAGTCTCAGTAAAACTAAACATGGAAAAGAGCAATCTAGCCTCTCTGCTCTGGGCTGACTGGGGAGTGCAGGTTCATTTAATATTGTCTTCATATGTTCAAACACAGGAATGTGACATTATTATTAGGAAGGAAAGAAGGAAGGAAGGAAGGAAGGAAGGAAGGAAGGAAGGAAGGAAGGAAGGAAGGAAGGAAAGAAGGAAGGAAGGAAGGAAGGAAGGGACTGTTAAGTCTTAGATGAGTGGGATTAAATTAATCTGAAGATACCGATTTTTTTATGTCCACATTATGGAGCAGTTGACTCATCATTGCTTAAAATATATTTCATGTGAAGGGGAGGATGGTCATGGAGGGAGAAAGAAGGGGGTGGGAGATGGGTGTGCTCCCACCTGATGACCACAATGTAAGGGTATATGACACACTCACTGAGTTCACAGCACAACCTCAGCAGGGGCTCTACTTAACAAATGCAAACGCTGTAGCCTAATTGTACATACCCTCATATTAATCTGCAATAATAAAAAAGAATATGTTTCATTTTCAAAAGAAGTAGCATGTGTGTTTCAAACTTTTAAGCTCAAAGACTTAAGTCTATTATATTTTTAAACATACTACAAAATTAAACATGACAATTCCCATTTTAAATAGACATCCTATGAAATAGATAAATGCTATTTTACAATTATTAAAGTAGCTAAATATAATAATCTTCAAAATAACATATTTATAAAGCATTTACTATATTCCAGACATCACATTTATTAATGAATTTACTTCTCATAATAGGTTGAGTACTATTAGTAGTCTCCTTTTAGCAATAATGAAACTGAGGGACAGAAAAATTAAGTAACTTGATTGTGGTCGCACAGTAAGTGACAGGCAGAGGCTCAAACCCTTTGCGTTTGCCTCCAGAGTCCATTTAATTGAGTATTAACTTCTATAATATTCTGATAATGCTGTTTATGTTGAGAAAGAACAACTTTTCTTTCTCACTTTCAAAATAAACAAGAAAAACAATCACCAAACTGCAACAGTTTCAATATTTTCTGTAATTTCTGTAGCTGGTGACGTGCATTAAATTCAATCAGTAAAGACAACGGTTAAAATGCAGATGGTCCCAAGAATGGTAAACATCTGAAATAATTCTAGAGGAAACGTGCATTTATTTTTTTTATTGCTACTGTATCCCAAATCTAAAAGCCTGTGGGGAAAAAAAAAAAAAAAAAAAAAAAAACTTAGTACAGAGTGACTCAGCTGTGTCCCCTGCTTAGAGTCTCACAAAGCCAAAAATCAAGGTGTTGGCAGTCCAGCATCCCTTTGTAGAGATTCTGGACATGAATCCATGTATAAGCATGTTCAAATGCTTGACCAACTTTAGTGTATTTGCAGGGCTGGGATCTCGGTTTCCCTGTGTGGTGACAGCCCAGAGTCACCCTCGGCATCATAAAGTCCCCCACTTTGCTACATCACTGCCTTCCTCTTCCTACTGGCAACACCATGAGTGCTTGCCCCACCCTGAATCGCTCTGACTTCTTCTACACAATGTCTTCTGTCTCTAGCCAGAGAAATTCACTCCTTTTTAAGGGCTCAGGTTATTAGATTAGGTCTACCTGGGTAATCCAGGAAAATCTCTGCATTTAATTTCGCACAGTACAATGCACACGACATAGCAAAGTCCCTTTTGTCATGTTTACATATCCCGAGGTTCCAGGGCTCAGGACACGGACGTTGCTGTAGGGATAAGGGACACTGTTTACTACTGTAAGTTTGAAAGGGACAGAGAATGGTAAATAAGCTCAGAAAGCCTAGGCTGGAGAAATTAAAATACATTTTGAAATCATCTCATTTTTGCCAAATACAATATTCACCTCTCACAGAAGGTCTGTGGTATTTGTTTTAGGCCAGAAAAACGTATGAAATCACTTACCAAGGTATTCCTCAAAACAGGAATTGTAAAAAGTTAATTTGGCTGTGTAATTTACGTTAAATAAATCCAATAGAAAGTGCCAGCATCCTCATTTGTAGTATCCAAAACTAATGAATTGAGAAAAAAAATATTTTTAACTATTAGCTGAATAGCGGTCCAAAAGTTCACTCACATATTAACACAAGCAAATGGATGAAAATGGTAAGTATCACTAGTATATACAGTGTAGGGGAGGAACGCAAGTGTTATCCTAACAAAAATAACCCAAACGTGCTATTCAAGCCTTAAGCTAACTAGTGCAATGTTTTACCTTTTGTAGAATGTAAAATCCGAAACAAGTGGTAAAATTAATTTTAGAGTCCTGCCCTTTAGCTGTGTAATGGCTTTATTTTTATGATGTCTCTATTTTTGAGATACTGAATATCCTTATTAAGAATTCTCCAAATAAGGTAGTCCTGCCCCTGTTGTCATGACCGTTTCTTAAGGATCCCACTGTAAATATGGTGCAGTTTAAACCAAAACACACATGCACATCTCCGGAGAAGAGGACTGACAGGGGACTGCTGCCACATCCTGAATGGGATGCTTTGTCTAACTCACACAAAAATGCAAATTGATTGCCGAGAAAGAAAACTAAGGGATTCAAAGGCTTTCTTGATTGCCTTCTTTAAAATGCCAAGAACTTAAGCTGGCCTTTCTTATCTTCTACTACATGCATGTGACACTTTAGGAGGTCTTTCTTATTGTACTATAATTCAGGGATTGTTTCAGCTCTGTGCTCCATGCCTTTTTCCAAAAGAGCAGCCTGAGATGTTTAGTTCGGGCAAAGAACAGCTGCATAATTTAAGGGTCGAGCTAGTAGGGCAGTGTTCCTTATTTTGTGTTGCTTTACCAGTTGCCAAGATGTTCCGAGCCTTTTTAGGAATACAGCTTTTTGACTGCTTTATTTCTCTCAGATGATATATGCTGGGATTTGGTTCTGTTCCAGAAAGTGAATTTTATCAGCAGAAGTACCAGAGCAAGCTTTTCTCTCATTTTACTCCAAAGGGCAACAGCACGGAGCCATAATGAGGTCTTTTTTTTTTTTTTTTTTTTTTTTCCAGCCATGCACACTCTATGTTCTATCAGGCAGGGTTGTTTAAACCGAGTCCTGTCCCTTTCCAAAGCATGATAGACTCAATCACTGAACTATCAAAGGCATTTCCACACTACATCCCTCTCACATGAGGGAGGTCAAGCTCCTGAATGTTCAAAAGGGCCAGGCAATGAGGCCCCTCAAGATGAAGGCCGCATGCTGATTAATCAGTTGTTTTTTTATTCCATCTTGGCTTGTATTCCCTGTTTGTAAATAAAAGGTTCATCCTGAATTTCCTGTAGACTAAGGAGCATAAGACGGATTTGGACCTTGTTCCCAGTACAGGAGAGCTGCCTGCTGTCCAACCCGCAAAAATGTGCTACATCCACCCTCATAAATACCCCTCCAGGTGTCTTGAAGGATACTCTGAGTATGAGCTTATCTAAAAAAAAGTGTCATTTCATCAGGATGGAACAGAACAGTCAGACTTTAAAAAATATTTCCCATCTCTTTTACTATAAAACTACCTGTTTTGAGAAAAGACCCCCGTGGGCAATTTGCAAAGGCATTGGGGTGTACGCCACACAATAAGCACGTAGGGAAAAAAGCTGTCGATAAAATAGAGTATCTTTTTTTTTTTTTTCTGAGAAATAAATTAGTGTATTCTTTCATTAGTCAGATGGTAAACAGCTAATGGAAAAAGAGATGTGACGGACCGCAAAGACTAGGAATTGTCTGCAAACTGGCAGGCACAGTGATGTGCTTGCTGAGGACCCAAATTATTTTCAGGCAGTTTGGCTCATCTATGTTTGTGACACTTATAGGACAGAGCCAAATGCCTTTAATTAATGTGGAGTATTTTCCTTTTCTTGAAGTAGGAACAAAACAGCAAGTATCTCGTGATGGCTCTCACACACTTCGAATGGCAAACATTCTGAAGCAAGGCTCCCGTCATCACTCAGCTTTGGTCATCTTCCTGAGGAGCACCCTGTCGCTAGGACAGTCATCCTCTGCTGGGAATTGGGGCTTCTGCAGGAATTTGTGTACGGCACAACTGTGTGTCTGCACTGGGGGGAGTTTAGAGAGGGTGGGTGCTGAAATAAGCTTGTAGGGTAAAGTGTGGTCTTTCCCCTTTGGTTTTGATAGCTAGGTGAAGAGACTAAGTTTGTGAAAGGTGAAACCCTCTGAATCCATCCCAGCATTGGATACTACCGTGTAAACCTATCCAGCACGACGCTCCCTTCTCTGGCCTGTGGTTGGTGAAGCAGCTTGCCTGCATTTATGGAAAGGTATTTATGGAAATTAAATAATGGGGAGGTTTATTTCTAAACTACCCCCCTTCATGAGACTGAGTATATGAACAACTGTGTCCATGGTGCCCTGACTAGCAGTTCTGACTTCCTGTCCCAGAGCTTTTCTTATCTGAATAAATGTGAGTTAGCCTGGCCTGGTGCAGCTTCACACACCCTTAAAACGAAGAATAAACCCAAATGAACGTCAATGGCTCCTCACAGCTCTAAAAATTTATGAATCACCTACAAAAAAAAAACCATTTTTATTCATTGTAAATATATGCATATGAGTCAGAAAAGCTCCTAAAAAAGCTAACAATAGTGGAAATACAAATGACAATTTTCCAACAAATAAAATCACTTCATTGTATTTAATTCAGGATTATGGGATTGTATTAACTCTTTGTGGCCCTGAGGGGTTTTGTGTCAAATAACACACTTTTATAACTAAATATGTACTATATACTACAATTATAAGTTACAGCTATCATATAAATTTTATACCCTGATATAAAATGTACCTGACATGTAAACTTTAAGAATGTCTCCAAAGAAAAATATATTAAAGCTCTGGTTCCACTGCATACTAAGTGATCTCTAATGTATTCATGCTTCTGAACATATGTAATACTCAAATAGAACGCACTAGTGTATTGCATTTACATCTTGAATTTTAATAGTTTTAGTGAGTCATTTTGTTTAGATTAAAAAAAAAAAAAACTCACTTATCATTCAGTGTCCTTAAGATGTATAAATGTTTCAGGCCTTGGGCTATGGTAGAGACTGCAAATTAGGAACCAAAACAAGTGTCAGAACAGGAAAAAAATGATCATATCACTCAGTACTGGAGCATTCCCCAAAAACGTGACTTCTGAAATTATCTATGAACGCAATGCGTCCTGTCTTCTTTCTTGTGCTTACTGAATGAATTCTTTACCCTAATTAAGACCTACAATACATTAGTCACCCCCACTCCTGGGTTCGCTGACCCTCCTCAGCATCACCTGTCCTCTTGTCCAACGTTTAGCCCGCGATCAGCCATTTTAGCTGCCCCTGAAGGACCTTGTAAGTCCTAGCTCCATTGACCTTCAGCCGTGCCCACCTGGCTCATTCTCCAGAGAATTGTTCCTGAAAAAGCCTCACCACATCAGCTTTCTTTACTTTTCTCCCGAGTTTCCAGCTATTGCTAGAGCAACTCGGAAACTGAAAGTGACAGTTTCTTCTGCAAATACGTGCTGCTCCACTTGAACTCCACAAGGGCTGTGGCCTCACACTGCCTCTCGTCATGGCCTGTGGACTGATGAGAGTCCATCATGGTAGCTTTTCCTCAGGCCTCAGTTCATGTCCAAACACTTGTTCTCGACAAATTGCTCCACCTGATATTTAACTGAAGATACTGAAGTCCTAATTTTCTTTATCTTTTCTCCTTTACACTCATCCCTTTAAAGAACCTACCTTGCGTGTTACCCTTAAGTTTTTCCCTATTTTCTTTTATCCCTCTCCTTTCTGTCACATTCCTAGGGTCTTGGTAGCTAACAGTATACCAGTGTGTTTTGACCTATAAATCCTCACCCAACCCTTCCCTGTCTGTGGATCCCTTCTACTGCAGAAATGTTAGATAGGAGTCCTCTGTCAACAAATAAAACAAAATTTAACAGCAACAAGGAAAGCAACACTTTCCCCAACCTTATCATTTTATTTCATAAGCACTTCAGAGTTGTCCAACTTTTTTTTTTTTTTATCCCCTTCTGCTGTACATTGGAAGAAGAGTTGTCTTGGGCTACACCTTAAATATACAAGTACTAATAAAAACTGATGAGCACAAAAAGAAAGGGGTCCATGAATAATTCAAATGTGGCCTTCAGGCCATAGGTTGGACTCCCTTGGCAGATGGTTGCAATGTACTACCCCCTTCTTTTTTCTATCAAGTTTTTTTCCTAATGATTAATAGCTGAATGCCTCATAGGTTCTTTTTCCAGATCACATTTTAAACCCACGCAATCAGTATATATCCTCTGACTGAAATTATTTTTTCAAGTTCATCAACATCACTCAATTATATTTTATGTCCTAAAAGTTATGTTCTCCTTTATTTCTATAGCATTCATAGTTCTTATTCCACTTCCAACATTTTTCTTTTCTTGTGTTGTAGGAATCGCAGCCTGACATTTAAGCTAAATGTATACATATAACTCCAAGGTAAACGGGATGCCCAAAGTGTCATCAAACTTATCTACACATTACAGCCACCTAGAAAATAGATTCCTGGGTTCACAACAGATGTCCTCAGTCAGAAGCTGCGGGGGTCCACTTCTGAAGTGCAGAGAGTTTGACAAGCACTGGTCCAGACGCCTCCTGCGATGATTTGGCTGAGTAAGGAAACATCTCATCATGTGGCAACCACTAGCCAGTGTTTTCTGGAGAAGGGAAGCTGGCTTACTATAGGCTCTCAATCAATATTTGTTGAATAATTCAATTCATGAATGCATGCCTTGATTGTTGCAGGGGAAAAAAAGGATGATTTAAAACATAAGACCGTGTTTTTCAATTTTTTGTTTTGCTTTTTTGTATCAGCTCCTGTTATCTCCAATGACAATTTGCTGCTGTCAGATATTTGAGACCTAAAGCAGAAATGATTATGGCCAATACCTAGAAGGTGAAAGAGGGTTTCCACCCCTTTATACCAGAGTGCGGCGTTGCTCTTTGGAGAAGACTGAGAAAATGTCATAGTTCTGGCACAGCCAGAGCTCTGTGCACAGCAGCGGCGCTGCAGCCCTGGCAGGACTCCTAGCATCTGACATGCCAGAGGTACCAGGTGCCAACCTCTCAGGCTGCTGCTGATTAGAGCACCAGTGGCTGTGGAGGAATAGGAGACAGTGGTGAGGATAGCAGTCCCTGGCAGCAGCGGTCCCACCTGTACTGGGCTTAGTGACTAATGAAAGGTTTGCCCGTGGGGTGAGGCAGAGAAGCCCGATGTTAGACCCCAGTCACACGCTGAGGGAATAGAGCCCATGGAAGCTGCATTGTCTTACAAGGTCAGAAGGGTTGGTGCTGGGGAACTTCCTTACTACTAAGATTTCATTTTAACTGTTGATTTGAACAGCCAACAGATGTTCTTGACTTTAAAAATATTGTATGTGTTGGATTTTCTTCACATTGTACTTGCTGTTTCTTCTCCCTACACTTTAAAAGTTCGCTTTTACCCTATCTAGTATATTTGGCATTTCCAAGATCTTCCATTGGTCACCTCACACTCTACACATGCACTGATATAAACTAAAGCCACAGCTTCCACAAAGTGTCTATTCAAATTACACTCAATCTACCACTTCCAGTCCAGACCTGGTTCTGAACCCCGACTCATGTTTCAAGTCAAAAATATATCTGGCTTGATGTCCCACCAACACCATGAATTGATTTGTCTTAAGGCAAAATCAGTAGCTCTGCACCTCCCCCCCAATCTTTTCTATCTGACTCCTTGGTGTTGGTTAAAAGCAACATTATTTTGCTACCAGATAAGCTGGGCATCTTCAGGTAATTCCATCTCTCTGTATCATAGCACCAGATAGAGTCGATCCCTTTTTCCTTCTTGAAACGTTGTACTTTTTTCATTTGATTGAAAAAAAGACTTTTGGAGTTTTGTGACATCACCACCCACTCTTTATCAAGTCTCCTGGTTACAACAGCTAAGCATTGGGGCATTGCGGTCCTTAATCCTCAGACCTCCTGGCTTTCTGACTATGTTCATAGTGAAATATCATCTTGTCTCATTTATTCTTCTCTGGTTCTCAGTTAATGAATAAAGCAATTCTCCTGGTGTCTTCCGACAAAAACTTGCAGTGATGTGATTATCTTTTAGTCTACTTCATTAAACAATTTACCGTATATACTCAAGTATATATGGTATATTCTGTGGAGCTTCACAAAAAAACCGAAAGCTGACACTTCTCACTTTCACTCCCAGTACCATTGTCCAAATTGCCGTCCTTTCCTGTGTGGCTGTTGCAATATTTTCCTGCTTCTTGGTTTCTCCATCTGTGTTTCAGAACCATGAAAGAATCATAACCTCTCAACATTTACATCAGAGTGCAGCATTCCTCTCTTAAATAGCTTCCATTTGACATTAGTCACGGGATCCTTGGGAATATCTGTGCTACTTGGTAGATTATAGACAATTTTATAGGTGAAGGTATGGAAGGTATGCTTTGCCTCCTTATCAAATATTTTTGCTAATGTGTTCTCATCTATGTAGGTCCTAAAAATATAGGATAAGCTGGACACAGCCAAAAAGAGGGACTGTGTATTCCATGATAAAATGTATAGTGTAATAATAATAAAAGTAATAACTCTATCACCAATAATCATTTATCAAGAGCTTACAGCATGACACCACCCTAAATACCTTATGTGCATTATTTAATTTAATCCTGTATGGAATCCTGTGATTTAGGAATCAAAATCATCCTTCTAACTTCTGGCTGATGAGCCCAGCCTGGCAGGATGTTCATGCAGTATTAGAAGACAATGAGATCATCATAGGAACTAATAATGCAGAAGTGATTTTTACCCATTGTATATTTTTCATGCCAGGAGTCTTCTAGGGCTCACAATACTAAAAATACCAGCCAACAGCCTACTTACGTCCTTTCTAAGAAATTCATTTTATGTTATATATCTAAAGTTGGTAATTTGAAAAGGGCAAAATATTTTATTTATAGTATTTTTCAAGAAAAAATACCATAGTTACTTTTACTAGGTCAATAGTTATGAAATAATAGAAAATGAAAACAGCATTCCACATCTTCGGTGATCACATTTGTTACCATGCATTGACCTAAGTTAATTCATACCACCTCAATTATTTCTCACAATAACTATATGGGATGTTATTAGTCAGATTTTACACATGAAGAAACTGCCTTTTAAAGAGATTAACTGACACATCCAAGATCATAAACTAAAAAAATAGCCAAGTCAATAACCAAGCTATATCTTCTCAATACTGGCCAATTGCAAGTCATTATCACAATAAAATAAAATAAAATAAAAAAATCATGGTCACCTTATACGTGTATATTCCTTTCTTATGCTGCATCTCTTCCCTCAAAATGGTTATCAATGTTATACCATGAAACATTCCCAAAGGCACGTATTTATTTTTTTTTACATTTAAAAATGTAAAAAAATTTTTTCATTTGTAAAAATGTAAATTTAAAAAATGTAAATTAAATTTTTAATTTAATTACAAATTAATGACCATGAACCAGAGAACCTTCTTTTGCTCCTTGTTTGTAAATAATTCAATTCAGGTGTTTCTTTGACATAATCTATGTCTTTGCCTGTTTTTGTTGTTTTATATACCCCTGTGTGACTGTTTTAATCTGCTTGGACTGTCATAATAAAATACCACAGACAGAGTGGTTAAATGACAGAAATTTCTCAGTTTTGCAGGAAGTCAATGATGAAAATGCCAATAGGGTAAATTTCATTCCGATACCTCTTATAGCTTGTAGGGGCCACTATCTCTCTGTGTCCTCACAGGACCTCTATTTTCTGCTCAAATAGAGAGGCAGAGTGAATGAGATCTTTGGTGTTTCTTGCTGTAAGGACACTAATCATATTGAATCAGTTGCCCCGAGCTTAAGCACTCATTTAACTTTACTTAATTCCTTAGAGACCCCACCTTCAAATACAGCCACACTGAGGTTTAGGGCTTCAAGATACGAGTTTTGAGAAAATGCAAACATTTAGTACCTAATAATAACCTATCTCATTACTGGTTCTGTCTAACATGTTTTATAAACCAGAGCTGAAAGTATTTCCAAGAAGTTGCAATTCCAAAATAAAACTGCTAGTTGACACCGATTGTCACACACATCTGGCAACCCTGAGTTGGCTCACAGCCCTCTGTAGCAGTTAAATGAATTCTTCCATTTTCTTCTATCCATTAAATGATAACCATGTCCTAATGCAGTCATGATCAATACAAAAGTACATGGTGGTTGTAAAACAGCCTCTCTAACCAGGAGGGTAATCCTCCATTTTACAGATTTGAAGAGCCAATCAATTAAATGCTGGATAAGGTCAAATACTATTGATTCAAGATTCAATGAAATCCCTTCCTCTACCTTCCCTTCTTTTGATTTTTCTTGTGATCTAAGTACAGTTTCCTTAGAATACATTTTTCCAGAAGCTGCACTTACATACTGGTAGAAAGCAAGAGGTCCTCAAAACACATAATGATTCACTGTCACTGAAATCAATAGTGCTATAAAATCTTGATGGCATAAAGAGGTTGAAAAATACAAAATATTAATGCTTAAACTTCAAGAGCATGCTTAAAAAGTAGAATTTAAGAGATGTTCTTTGCTACTGGGAGGTAGATAGTCCATACATCAACTTAGACCAAAAACTTCCCACAGTATCTCTGTGGGTATAAAAAATATAACAGATAGGGATATTGCTAATGTTGTGTGTGTTACTTTTCATTCAACTCAGATTTCTTTTTTTAAGACAGACTCTGTTAACTTCAATAGAGTGCTATGGTATCATAGCTCACAGTAGCCTAAAAATTCTGGGCTCAAAGGATCCTCTTGACTCAGCCTCTGGAGTAGCTGGGACTACAGGTGTCCACCACAGCATATGGTGTTTTTTTAGAGATGGGGTCTTGATCAGGTTACTCTCAAACTCCTGAGCTCAAGCAATCCACCCACCTCAGCCTCCCAGAGTGCTAGGATTACAGGCATGAGCCACTGCTCCTTGCCTCAATGTAGATTTTTGACACAATTTTATTGATGCTAAGGAGGCAGATTGTATCTACATTTTGCTGTGTAATTCTGTGTCCTTTCTGATTCTTACCGACACCTCCACTTTATCTGGACAGCTGATAATCTGCCAAGTTCTATCTCATAATCTAAACTAAATTCAATCTTTCAGTGCTTACTTAATGCCATGTTTATTTTTCCTCTTTATAAATATAATAAAAAGTTTTCAGTAAGTGAAGCAATCCCTTTTTCTAGCATCTGCTGAGTTTGAGTCTCAGATACTTAAGTGCACTCTTCTGCCTGGAGATAAAACTATTTGCTGCTGTATTTTTTATCTGACCGTCCCCAGGAGGTAGTAAATAGAGAATTGTAAATATCACACACTTGGAAAAATTCCACCTGGCACAAATCAGTCACTAGGTGGCGAGATATTGTGAATGGAAACAACTAGCAAAATGCAAAATCCTCTTACAATCTAGACTCACACGGGAGCTCTAGGCTGATGTGGAAAGCAAAATCTGTGTCTGAGTGGCTTTGACAATATTTTAAGGGCAACGTCATAACTTTCCATTTCTATTTCTCTTTATTACTATAGTCATAACCACATGAATTATGAACTTGGTTAGAGTAGTTTGGTTTTTTTTTTTTTAAGTGTACTTAAAGAAACATCAGAAAATATAGGATTAAATATTAGGTTCTCCTTGATTTTCCTTGGAGATCTATCATCTAACTGACATTCTCTTTACCACATTTATAAAGAGATATTATTTCTGTCAGTTTCAAAAAGCAGAAATAAAAGAAAATATAATGATATTTAACACTGCAGAAATCTAGTAAAGGAATTCTACTATCGTTACATCTTGTTCAGGTAAAGGTGAGTTGGTTTTAATTTGCTTGTTCAGTTTTAATAAGAAAAAGTGTAAGCTTCAAAGATTTTGAGAGTGGCATTTTAAAAATATAATTTCCCCTATCAGTTGCAAAGCACACTTCTTCCTGTTTTCTTTAACGTAATCAAAATAAGTAATAGAAAGTGACACATGAGAATGGGGATAGAAGTAAAGAAACAAAAGAACGGAAAATAATGAAGCTGTTAAAAAATAGATTTTCAGAAATTTCTATTGATAAGATAATATGAAAAGTAGAAAGGCTTTCATTTTCACGTGGTTGATTTAGGTATATAATAAGTTTTGTTTTCTCCACTCTATGGACCCACTGCTTCCTTCTCTGCACTTTTATGTCATGTAAGAAAACATACCTAGAATTTTCAGACAAACTCGCCTCAATCAATTTTTGCCTGGACAGATAAGACGTATGTTAATATAACCTTCTTACCCATTAGAGATGACCGCACTATATGCCATGATTCACAAGATTTAAACCCTAATGTGCATACCAATTAATAAAATGCATGTTCTGATCCAGTAAGTCTGGTAGGATGGGGCCTGTGAGTCTGCACTCTAACAATCTCGCAAGTGATATTAATGCTGTCTCTCACGCCGGAACGACAAGGGGAGAGTACAAACTTAAGGTAAGCGGTCGCAATTCAAGCAAACTGCATTTTTCAAAATGTGTCATTGCCTAACTGCACACACAGTTTCTAACTTTAGTGATAATAATCGTAAGTCAAGTGGGTACCAAGTCTTAATCCTCAGGCTTGATTAGGAAGCAAGCACACCTGATTAGCCTTATTCAAACATTCAGTGTGTTCAGATTTACTACCTGTTACAATTTGTCACCACAAAAATCAAGGGCCATTCCTGCATGGATATGTGCCTGAAAGATGCAGCAAAAAATCTGTGAGTCACCTGATATTCAAGTTCCCAGCTGAAGTTTAGCAAAGCACATTTCTGCCCTTCTGTTATAGTTTTCATTCTGTTAAAAAAAAAAGTATTTTTTCACTGTTTATTGAGTGCCACATTTTTTTACTTTTCGTGCTTCTGAATAGTGATTTTGTTGTTTAAAATGGTGGCTTCATAAAACATACCATAATTACTGTAAAGAACAAGAATTCAACACATTTTTTGAATTATTGTCAGGACACATCATGAGTGGAAATGCAGACTCCAAAATGATGTCCTCTCTGAAAAATGATATTTCCTTTTGATCATCTACCCCAACTTACACTCTAACCAACTATACTCAAATTATTTTTAAGTAGCAAAACAGTTCATTAAATGAAATTATGTGAAAACCAATATATATTATAAACAAACTGGAGTTTTATTAGAATAATTATATTCTATGCATTAAAAATTAAAACATTTCCTAATAAAAGGTCATCAGAACACCAGTTAAAGTAATAGTGGAATTTAATGTATTAAATGATTTGAAAATAGGTTTCAATGGGTACAGTGGAAGGTGAACAGGTGGCAGAGAAGTGACTAAGGGAAGAGAGAGGTAATCAAATTGTAGTTATGAAGCAAAATTGCTGCTGGGAACTGTTCCCAGGTCGAAACACACAGTGAGAAGCACCTAGTGACCTTGAACGCTCACATATTAATGGGAGGATTCAGGGACTGACCCCATAAATGGTTTGTCCTCACTCAGCCTTTGGTATTTGACTGTTTAATCAGAACTGGGGTTCATTTCCATACAATTAACAAAGTTAGACATACACCCTGACCTCCCCACCTTGCCCCCCTCCCCCTGCCCTTCTTTAGGAAGATGGAGGAGGATGAACGTGTAATAAGGAGTCTGCTATGTAATTCCAGCCTGTCAATTACTTCAAAGGATGGGAAATAACAGCCGATCTGTCCGCAGGGACAGGAGGGACAAGCTAGTGAATATATGAAAGACCGCGTACAACTAGACTCTTCTCCATTTTCAGAGGAGGTTCCCACTCACTCTTGGAAATGCATTCTTTTTGTACATTAGTTTCATTCTGTAATAAACACGTATATATTTTATTGTTTTGTGTCTGAGATTACTCCATTAGCAGCTTGACTAAGCACTGGTATTCATTTGTGACACTGGGAATATCCAGTCTGACTAACAGGTACTTTTCAAATTATAGTCTTAGAACAATATAGGTTCCTACTTCTCATTTTACAATTATAATGGCTTTAACTTGTCTTTCCCACTAAGATTTTTTTACTTCTCTGTTTGTGTTTTTCACTCCCCCCAAAACAAAGACTTTTAACATCTACCCTAATACCAACAAGGATAATTAGGCGTCTTTACAAAAGGCAAATGAGACAAAGTGCAAAAGTAAAGATGGTACATGGGGACCACCATAGTTATATCAGGCCCGGTTTGTATAAATCAATGCCTAGTTCTTAAAAGCAAGAGGAAAACTTGTAGTGATAGGAGTCAAATTCTTTACATATTGAACAAATATATGCTAAGGGGCTACTAGGTGAGATAAAGTTCTTTGCATGAATTAATTGGTTTTTTAATCATCACAACATTCCTATGAAGATATTACTACAATTATGTACAATTTACACCCCTGGAGATGGACACACAGCTGTTGGGTAATTTGCTCAAGGTCACAGGGTTAGTACATTGTAGATATGGAAAGTAAGCCTGGGAATGAAAAGATCACAGGGTTAGTATATTGTAGACATAGAAAGCAAGCCTGGGAATGAACTCTTATGACTAACTTTCTACTCCTCCATTCAAGTGTGCAGGAAAAAAAAAGAAAGAAAGGAGGAAAGGAAGGAAGAAAGGAGGGAGGAAGGGGAGAGAGAGAGAGAGAGAAAAGGAAGGAAGGAAAGAAGGAGGGAAGGAGGGAGGAAGGGAGGGATGGGAAGGGGAGGGGAGGGAGGAGGGAGGGAGGGAGAGAGGGGCAGAGGGAGAGAGAGAGAGAGAGAGAGAGAGAGAGAGAAAGAAAAAGAAAGGAAGAAAGGAAGAAAGGAAGAAAGGAAGAAAGAAAGAAAGAAAGAAAAAGAAAGGAAGAAAGGAAGGAAGGAGAGAGAGAAAGGTAAGTTATAGTCTCTGGTCCTACAAAACTTTCAGCTTCTCAGAAGATAGAAGAGAAACACAAGGCGTGACTAGGCAACATATTGTCAAGAACTTAGAGGAATTAAGTGGTAGAAATGATGAAAGTCCTCTTCTATAATAAAGAAGTTTGCATCAAGAGGGGCCTTGGGGATTAGACAAGATTCTGACAGGTAAAAGAGAACTGTGGATCGTATTTTTATCAGTGGACAAAACTGCGACGCACGAACATAAAAGGTTTGAATTAGGAGATAAGTGAAATCAAATTTTCTGAACCAGAGAATCTCTTCTGGACATTAAGAGGGAGAAAAACCTTGAAAGCTTGGTTGTTAGCAAAACTGCCTATTTTCACTGCGAAGATAAGGAGAATCTTACCTACTCTTCACAGAGATTAGCCACAGGTGCCAAAATGAACGAAACAACCTATCAATTGCTTTAGTTATTCAAACCAGTGGGATTTTCAATTCTCTACAGTCAGCCCAAAACTCTTCCTAAAGAAAGTAGATCATAAATATGATACATATTAATATTTAACCACATGTATTGAAATTCCTAGTTGCTAAATTGAATACAAAGATTCAACTTCAAATGATTAATTCCCCAAGGAGGTCTATTTCTTACACCACAAGACCATGAATAGCTGTTATCTCACAATCAATGTTTATTAGAGCACCAAGGATGTGCTTTAAAATCTATTTCCATGCTCTCACAACAATTTCTGTACAAGAAAAATATATAGAGAGTTAGATATAAGCAACTTCTGTGTGGAGCATAATGCTTTATTCGAACAAAGGCACAAACATCCTTCAAATATAATCTATGTCATGTCATTTAGTATTTAGGGAATTATCTCAATATCATTTAGTAACTTCATTAATGTAGAAAGTGCACAGGTTTTTAATTTTATTGTCATAGTAAATGGAATAAATATATTGTTTTTATAACTAGCTTAAAATGTTAATCGGCAATACACTCTGAGCAATGCAACATGAATTGTAATTCTAATTAGAATTAAAATTTGATACAATGCAAGTAACACAATTAAATTGCTTACCAAAATTTAGTGTAGGTTTATAATTATAGAATAATACTTTTACATAATTTTATCTGTTCTTTGATCCAATATGTAATCAATTATTAATAATTTTAATTTAAACAAAACTACTAATTAAAGGAAAATATCAGTTTTATCAAATGTTAAAAACATGATCATTTTTATTTCAGTATGGTACCTTTGGTACTACTTTAATTATTCACTGCATTTTTATTACCCTTTCTCTAAAAATAAACTACTTAAATGTGAGAGCTAATTTAATAGGTTTTATACAACTGTAGATACACAAAAATAAGGAAAAATTCTTGTTATATTAAGGCATATAGGCGAACACTTTACAGCATGAACAATGGAAAAGACCCTTGATAAATTTAAAAAATGATCTTGAAATGGCTACTTTTCTATACTGGATATAAATTATCATTTGAAATAGTAATAAATACATTAAAAAACTTTCTTCAGGATATGTATTTTTTTACAAATATTTATTAGAACTGAATCTATTTTTTATAAGCTATTGCAAAACTGTAGGTATCAACTGCAGTGCAAAATTGATTATGCAAGAGGATAAAAGCAAATCTCTTTTAAAAATTATTGCATTTTGTAGTTCCATCTTCGATCTAACCATTAGAGCACTAGTTCCAGTGTGTTTGTTTGCCTGTACTGTTCTCTGTATTATGGATGAATTACCTCTTTCAAGGTGATATATACATAGAAGTCTCTAAAAATATTAGCAAGATGTTACCTTCATGTTCGTTTTAAATGCCAGTGACTGATTTTTTTAAAAGAAGTTCCCCTCATCACTGTTGTTTAGTAAGCACCGTTTTTTTCCTTTGAAGTAATATAAAAATAGTTCCAAATTTCAAGCAGAGGGAAAATATTAATGGTGATTTTGTACTATATTGGCTTCTTTTTGGCTACTTTCAATTATAGTGAAGCCTAAGGAAAATCACAGAAGTAAAATAGAAAATTTAAAAATACAGTTGACATTGAGTGATATCATTGCATGGTTTTATCCTAAAATCGTCTACATTTTAGCTGCCAAGCATTCCTTAGAGTATCTTTTTTTCTTTTTTTTTTTTTTTCATTTGAAATGCAGTTGAGCCATTTGGAAGCTTTCCTGGTTTGAAGTGATGTCAGCATTCCACAAGGGCTGTTGTATTCTGCATTAGCTATAACACAGTTAAAATGTTGCACCTGCAATAAATCAACGCATTGGAAGATTGCATTAAAACTTAGGACAGATACTGAGTTTGGTGGGTGTTGGTTGTTTTTTTTCTCCCCAGTATTCTAGGGTCATCACTCATAATAGTGAAAAGTATAGCATAAAGGGGGAAAAAATTCAGAATGTGCCTAAAAATAAAGTAGAAAGCCCTCAGGAGCCCTTTCAGAACAACAATAAAAAGTATTGCTAGCTGTAAAATTTGTAAGCAGGTTCCATCCTGTCGGCACAGAAACAATGAAGATGAATTACACTTCAGGAGAAACACTGAGACTGTCCAGGAACATAGTGGCAAATCTACTCCAGTAAGGACAAAGCAAAAGTATTTCTTCCCTGCCTTCAGTTGAAGGTGTCAGAACAGGAAGATATGAATTAAAAGGAAACAAAAAACCATCTTTAGAAATTATGTCTAAGCTTAATCATTCAATATATTGATTTGGGCTTTGTTTGGCTACTCCGTTTTCAGAATCTCTTTATTACCGCTGATCTCATAAAACCAATATGCAAAAACAAGTGTTAACAGTATAAATGTGGATACTTTAGGTACTTAACAGATGAATATGAGTTAGGACGATGGTAGCTGTTTATATTAATTCATCTTTGAAATATCTTTAGCTGTGATGGAAAAACAAAGTTGAGATTTGTTTGGTTAGCTCTACGCAAAGGTGCTTGCATCTCAAGGAAAAGATACACACCCTGCGGGGGCAGGGTGTTGACAGTTGTTATGAAATGTTGGGAAGTATCACACAAAATCCTCATAGCCTCATCTGCGTGAGAACTAAGAGTCTCTTTTCTTCCTGTATAGCTTCTCCTTTGATGCCCTGGATGTTAGTATTTTTGCTAAAAACCCATGCTGTGGAAATGAGAAATGGATAGATAGGAGTTGTTTTGTAAAAACTGATGTCTCCCTCAATGGCAGGTTTAACAACAAACTTTCTATTTCCTAAACCAAGGTCAGCATATGCAAAATGGAACTCACACCAGAAGCAAAATAGGGGAGGGTGTTTATTAATCCTTAACTGTGATTCTCAAAGGATGTTTTAGTGCACAATATGCCTATTTCATACTGAAATAACTTGACTTTTAAATTAAATTTAAAACTCAGAGGTTTTCTTCCTTATGTGCTTATGCATGTTAATTAAAGGAGACATTAAATAGTTTGAACAGCTATTTATAATCTTTCTTTGACAATATTTGAAAGTTGCTTTCCTTTTATGCTGATATCCAATTTTTTTTACCTATAAGTAATGCATGTGGCTTGAGTCAATTGTACGCTAAAAATGGAAAGTAATATTAGATTCCCTGAAAATCATTGAAAATTGACATAACCCATGCTTTAGAGTCTCAGTGATTGATTACATTACAGCCTTGATGAATTTCAAGGTGAATGAAAATAAACAGTAAATAAAGGTTCTTCTTATCCTCATCAATACCTTTTTAATACATCTATCTATCTATCTATCTATATATATATTTTTAATACATATTTAATAATATATATTTTAAGTTAGAGGACCAAGTCACAGTAAGGGAATCTAAAACAATTACCTGGCACTAGATAAGGTATTTGTTTGAGTAACTCTTAATCTTTTAAACCTTTGCTTCTCCCAGCTGAGCTAATTTTTATGGAAAACCATTGAGAACAATGGGTCACTGAGAGCAAATGAAGTGGGGCGACCACTGTGTTTTCTCAAGTGCTTTCCTATAAGCCCAATGTTGGATAGCTGATGAGGTAATCTGCATAATAGTGTGGCCCTAGTGAGTTTCTATTAAGTCAATGGGGCATTGACTATAGACAAAAGCACCACTGGCATCTAATAAAGAGACTGGATCTATAGACCTTCAATGATGTTACTCATCCACCAGGAAGAGCCACACACTGATCTCATAATTATACCCTTTACTCCTCCACTCAGTTCAAATTTTGTCTGTTGGCAGTAAAATAAGTATAATTCCTAGTATAATTCTAATTAAATGAGTTAAAATGCACTGCTCTAATTATTTGTATATGTATGCTATGTGGATTAAATGCAAGTAAATAATCGTTAATTCAAATTGATGAATCTTAATATCGATGTATGGAGAACAATACTGAGATTGTATTCACATGAAGCTAAGAAGTGAACATGTGATTTAATTGGCAGCAATAAATACATTAGTATTTGATGTCATTAGTTTTTCTTGATTGAACAGCATTTTCTTTTTATTTTAAAGTGTCATTCATTTGATATCTCCAGTATCAGGAATTAAAGAGAAGGGTTTTAAATTCACTTTCTGAAATAATTGTGAAGCATATATTTCAGGATGTTTGCTATGTTCAATAAAGGAGGAAAATATCTAATACAGAAATTCAAGCTATATAACTATTGAGCACATTTAAAATTAAGTTTGAACTTTTAAATGGCTGAAAGTATTACGTTCAAAAAAGATATATGTTTAGAATAAGCTTATTAAAAATGTAGGTTTATGTGCAGTGATAACCAGTGCATTGATAAATGTTTCAACAGGAATCCAAAATTCTTTACTTAGCTGGTTAATGTCATATTATCTCTTGCCTTATGCTATGATTAATACTTTTAAATTTAGAGAAAACAATCACTTAATTTTGCATTATTACATTATTTTAAAAGTGATATAATTTTGATTAAATTAAAGAAAGTTTTATATTAAATCTTTGGTCAAGATTTTGGAATTACCTTCTTATTCTGACATCATTTTGTGTGAAAACAATAGAGATTCCTCTTATGATTTCCAGAACCCTGAATGTCATTAGAATACACTTCAAACACAAAACCCATTTCCTCTTAGTTTTCAACAAAATTGATCAATAAAATTTTCAAATGGGTAAAGTATTTGTATGTTTTACCATTAACATAAGCTCCTTTTTAAAGATTAAACTCAGAGTACCAAATCAGAGCAAGTCATTTTCCAATGATTTGCATACGGAATTGAAATATATCTTTTTGTCTAATCTTGTTTATTTTTTATGTTGTTGTCTCTGTGTGGTAATTACACTTCAAGATTATTCAGCTCAAGCATTAGCCAGTTTGGGGGCTCTCCCATCAACATGTGTTCTCAAAGTCATCACTCTGGGAAGATCTCAACCTTGCATGGATGTGACTGGGTCTCAGGAAGGGAAAAGTCACAAGCAAACGTGTGATGTTGACAGCCTCTATACATTGTGAAAAGCGGCTATTTCTGGGCGTGTCCTCTGGACATATTTTTCCTGTGATAAAGAGATTACTGTTTTAGATGTTCCCAGAGCTGAATGATAAATGTATGCATGTTTCTCTTCCTCTCTCCTTTCTTTTTTGTGTCTGTTTCTGTCTCTCCCCCAACTCTTCCCTTAATACTACAGTGCTACATATCAACCAACAGGTGCCACCTCAGGGATGGATTTTATCATGTCTTCCTTTTGGAACATTGCCCCTTACATCAGCATACATGAAAGTAACACAAACAAACTAATTTTCTTATTTTTATATGCATATAATTATGGTTAAAGTCTATTTCTCTCCAATATATGTGAGTGTGTGAGTATAATCTTGGAAACTGATCAAGACCAAACAGCTGTGACACAAGGTTTAGTAAAGGCATCCCCACATTAAGTCCCATTTACAGCCT
Organism: Loris lydekkerianus; assembly: GCA_963574355.1. Taxonomy (NCBI): domain Eukaryota; kingdom Metazoa; phylum Chordata; class Mammalia; order Primates; family Lorisidae; genus Loris; species Loris lydekkerianus. The sequence goes on along the minus strand of CAUYPK010108054.1, from coordinate 33,210 downwards.
GTGTGAGTAACTATGAGCAATGTCTTTCACAAGACACACAATTCATCTATTTTACATATCCCTTTATTTATAAAGAAAGACTCCTGGGTAAAGATCTTTCTTTTTAGTGATTCTCAGAGTGACTAAAAAATCCAGACACCTTTTATTTTATTTTTCAAATTTTTATAATAGCTTTCATATTTTCTCATTAGCAAAATGAAAAGTACAATATAATTTCTCATATCTTTTAAGTCCTTTGGCAAAAATGAAAAGGCTCAAGATTGAGACTGTCTACTGGAATACCTAACTTAAGCATTAGGTAGACACCACTAGAGAATTATATCAGGGTTGATGGAAATGAAAAGATAAACCATGTAATACTAATAATGAAATTTATAAACTACAAGTTTTATATTAAAATAATACTTTCAGGGTGTTTACCACTAAAGGCATACACTCAAAATTTAAGGGAAAATAAGGTAGAAGATTCTTCCAAGGTAGTCTTTTTTGCTTATTACATAGATGCAAGACTAACTCCATAAAAATTCTGTAGAAAAACATATAAAATCCAGATGCCAGAGATCAACTTTTACTGAACTTCCTATGAGAAAATGTACTTATATATGACCGACTCTATTTGTACATATGGACAATCATGCATAATACGTTCAGTGTGCACATATCTGTGTGAACACCACTTGGGAGTTAGTGTAATATTGGACCAACTACTTTTGAAGTTTCTAAAGAGACACTGATTATTTTTTCTCTCATTTATACTTTTTTCTTTTTTTTTACTTTTTGTGATTATTTTATTTAAATGTATATTTTAAACAGTGGATCAATTTTGATAAACTATCCTCAATTTCACTGTTTACAAATAACCAGATGTATTTATCTGGTTAGAGGGAGGAAGAGGCCCTAAAATTTCAGTTCTGATTGACTAAATGATCAATCAAAAACCTCAAAGAAGAGTGGCGCCTGTGGCTCAAAGGAGTAGGGCTCCAGCCACACATGCCAGAGGTGGCAGGTTCAAATGCATCCCCAGCCAAAACTGCGAAAAAAACCTCAAGAAATCCTTCACGATGGGAACTTAAATTCTGACTGTAATTGGTTTAAGATAAACGGTCTATAAAACCAGTGTATGGTGCCTCATGATCACATTAATGTACACAGCTATGATTTAATAATAAAAAAAAAAGAAAGAAAATGAGATGATTTCATGTAAGCACATGTCTGAAACATGATCTTACACACTGGTAAGTTATTTTAAATTCTTTATAGAACTAATGCACTTAGGATATAGGTGGAAATGATTAGGAATATCTTCTTTCGACCAACTGCATACAATTGCCAAATTCTTCATCCAGGTAAACATAAAAGATGTGAAGTCTTCATCTTTTTTATGGCTACATAGTATTCCATGCTGTACATATACCACAATCTGTTAATCCATTCATGGGTCAAAGAGTCTAATTGTGATGGATGTGTTACTTAGTTCAACATAAGCATTTCACATTGTATATCAAAGCAGTACAATGAAGCCCATAAATGCATAAATGTACACAGTTATGATTTTAAAAAAATTGCCTAATTCTCTAAAAGCCAGAAATACATTACCAGTATACACAGAAAATGAAATAAAATAGAGTGAAACTCCACCGTAGATTAAGGAAGAGAAAAAAAAAATGAACTGTACAAAAGGAAACTTCAGAGAGAAAAAACAGTTCTACATCTTTCAAATATGAAAGCAGTAGACTGATTTTATTATTATTATTTACATTTTCTGCAGAGTAGACTCAGAGATTATGTTGAAAACAGGAGAGAAATTAATTCTCTAACTACCAATGGAAATGGAGGACTCAGGTTGAAAAGACGCTTTGATATCAACAAATTCAAAACCAGGGAAAGGCTTTGGTGATATTTGTCCTAAAATCTTCTATATCCTTAATTCTGTAGAATTGTATCTTAGAAAGGATGGGTGCCTTCTCAGAGGTAGATGGTTTTCATCAGGACTGCCATTTGAAACATGCCCCGCCCCATGTCATGAAAGAAGTAGCACAAATGAAATTTATATTTCTTTTCTTTTCTTTCTTTCTTTCTTTTCTTTTTAGACACAGTCTCACTTTACCACCCTCGGTAGAGTGCTATAGCATCTCAGCTCACAGCAACCTCCAACTCCTGGGCTTAGGCGAATCTCTTGTGTCAGCCTCCCAAGTATCTAGGATTACAGGCACCGGGCACAAGGCCTAGTTATTTTGTTGCTGTTGTTGTTGCAGTTTGGCTGGAGCTGGGTTTGAACCTGCTACCCTCAGTGTATGGGGCCAGTGCCCTATGCACTGAGCCACAGGTGCTGCCTGATATTTCTTTAATACGCATGCAGTTGTGTTTAAAATATAGTTCCTAACACTTGCTCAGTAGCATTCTACACACTAATTTCTGGCTCACCACATGACAGAGGGAAACCCCTAGAGCAGGCATGGACCAAAACAACCAGGTTCCCTCTTGGAGAAATGTCACCAAATGGCCCTTCTAGTCCAAGTGATGTAGTTCAAGTCAATCAGACTTGAAATGTTAGGGCCTCTTCCTCCCTCTAGCTCTTGGATAAATAAACCTGGTTATTTATCCAACTCTGGAAAACATGGTCTTCTCACAGTTATTTCTGTGTCATCCTCCTGTGTTTGAAACAGTTGGTTCTCTCCCTTTAGACTCCTGTCCGCATGTGTAGCTAATCTATTAACTGGCATAGTGTCGCCAGCTACCTCCAATCAGGAATAGCTGAGCAGCTGTGAAAAATGAAACTTCCAGCTCACCTAAGAGTTGGAATACTCCAAGCAGCAACAGTACTAGAAACAGAATACCTTCACATAAGGTATTACTTTATTTATTTATTTATTTATTATTTATTTCTTTAAATGTGTGACTGCTATATTAAATGACAGTCATTTCTGTATGTTTATCCTGTCTTTCTTGCACTTTCTGGAGATAGCTGAAAAGAAATGGACTTGTTAAGCCAAAAAATAAAGAAAAGTTGTCAAGAAATAATTTTTAGGTGTATAGATACAAGTACAAATAAATTATCCATTTCAATTAGATATCTAGAAAAGACTGAAGTTTTTCTCTGTGCAGTAACTAATTTTGTTCATCTTTGAATTCCCAGTGCCTGACACATTGTCTGATAAATACTAAGATCCTAGAAAATTCCTATTGAATAAACTAATGATTTAACAATAATTATTAATATAAAACAAATTAATAAATTTAGGATATAGGAATCATATAATCATATAGGAATAATGGGAGATGAGTTTAAAATTTTAAACCTGAAAAGTATCACTTTGTGATTCATTTTAAATATTTTAAAATGTAAATATAGAAAAACTTTCCATCAAGTTATATTAATAACATGATTGACAAAATCAAAATAAGGGACAACACATGGCAAAGAAAATCTATTATTATTTTTATCAAGTCTCAGATTAATCTAGATGATTTATAGCATCACAATTTCAGTAGTCCATGTTAAAAAAAGTAAAATGCTTTCCTACTGAAAATGCTATTTTATCATAGCATTGACCTTTGCATAATTAGAAAGTTTATCTCCCAATTATCATCATTCTTTGATTACCCTTATCGATTATCTAACACCAACAGATTATGTGCATAAATGATTTTTGCATGTTTATTTAAATTTATTTACTAAAGTAATCTTTTCTCAAGAATCAGTTATTTTTCTGTTCAGTGAGAATCTTTCAACTTACCCTAAGCCAGATTCCTTTGAAAAACATCAACCCAAACTGATTTCTTTCTTTTCAAACCTTCTAATGAACACTTATTTGTTTGTAAAATTAGTCATGAGCTATATGAGTTGTAATATTAGCAATTTTTAAATGTTCATATATAATCACCTTATTTATTCCATTAAATTGCATATTCCTAGAGGGAGGTAAAAGTGTCAAACTTTTAACAATTTCTCACAGAAACTTTCATAGTTCTTGGGTTAAATATGTACAGAACTCTGAAACATATCTGCATATTTGCAGTAAGCATACTGCAAATATTAGCTGATAAAAATAGCAAGAGATCAATACATGATTGATTTCATCATGATTCAATGTAATTGCATGGTGTGTGTAATTATATTAAATTAGTCTCCTTTACCTGAGTTGTTTTGCAGTATTTGGTAGAAACAGAACAACCCACAACCATTTATTAATGTAATTTACCTCAACTATTACATGCCCAGTAAATCCCAGCAATGCTCTTCACTGTTATGTTTAGAAATTCGACACTAGCCATAATTTTGTTTTCTATTTTTGATATTGCCAAAATCTGAAAAAAAAAAAAAAAAATCACAGTTTTGGTTCTCGTGTTACTTTTAAAATTTATTTCACTTATTTATTTTTGCCACTTGTTTTTAAATGTCATTTGTATGTCTATAAAAACTAAACCAACATTAAAAACAAATATTATGTAGGTATTATTATTCCTAATATTATGTAGGAATATTATTATTCATTCTTTTTTTTATTACATTTCAACTTCACTAACTTTTTTTTCCTAATGTGTCTTTAATTCACTTCAAATTTATTTAAGAAAAGTTACATGTGGATAAATAACATGCTTACAGGGGTAAGTGAAACAAAATTGTTGTCTATGTAAGTTTAAAATAGAAGCTACAACATACAAAAGTCAACAAACAACTATTTTAAATCAACGTGCGTTTCCTTGTCAACCACAATGTTCAACTGCATATATTGTGCTGCAATTCTATCTATAAGCTGAATCTTAAAAAGTCAAGAGCTACTCTTGAGGGAAGCATTTCTTTAAGTAAATATTTTTGATTGATTAATTGCCTTATCATGTCAAAACTGAAAACTCAGGGTTCAAAGGTGGCCAGTGGGAAAAAAATAAAATCTTCACATGCCTCTGTTGAAAGAAATAAAATGGCAAGCATGGAGCACCGCATGGTATGATACAGTCTTGCATTTTTGAAGGGAAGTAGATGGCAGATAACCCGGAAAGTAAAAGAAGTGGCCATTTGCAAGAACGCTGCATTGCTCATGTGTGTGGGCTAAAAGAAATCTATTTGTGCACAATTTCCATAAAAACTTTAGACGTTATCTTGAAATTCAACACCCCTTATTGTTTAATCAAGAAGTCAAGATGTAAATATATTTTTGAAACATAAATTGGACATTTAAATTAGAAACTTAGATTAAATATAAGATTTAGTTTAAAAAGAAAGAAAAACAATGGACTGTTACTTAAAGCATAGCAATCAAATTTAGCTTCTCTAGACCAGATAAGAAGTATTTTCTACATGTCTTTAACACTACTCAATGAGTCCAAATTTCAATGTAAAAATTAATTTGAAAGTATACAGGATTATGTACCTTTCACTAAGGGATGCAGCCAGAGTTACTTAGTAGTATTTCAAGATAATTTTAAATCAGTATGTATCCAAAGTACTAAATATATTATTAATGCAAAATTTTAAGATAATCTCCCTCTTTCTTTGAATAGATATTTAATTCCTTTAGTGTTCAAATATTGATTTACATTGGGTTTGCTAAAACCAGTGACACCTATAAGTTTACTCTTACGTATGAGTGACATAAATCTTCCTGATATATTTCAAAAAAAGTGTCTGAAAAATATGAAATATTCTGAATTTAAGTGCAATAATCCTGCAAAATGTACATGACTAGAAGACAAATATCAATAGTAATTAAACTTCCAAACAATGACATGACAAGGATGTTTGTTTTGTTTTTCTTGTTAAAATAAAACTATGAAAGTTCAGAAAGACTTTGGATTGGTGTGTTTACAAGTGTACTCAGTAGTCTTTTAGAAACAGCTGCATCTGCAGAGCATAAATGTGTCTTAATTACAGGTTTTTTAAGGGTGAACATCTGTGCCCTTTTCTGCAAGTATCTAGATACTTTGATGGTTATCTGAGAAGAATATGGGGTTACACTTGTACACTGCACTTAGTTGCTAATTCACTTGATTTTGTATAAATTCAGAATATTTAAAGGTCTGTCCGTATCACTTTGAAATACCACTTTGTACTTATAGAATTTTGTTTTCTATTGTTAGTTTATAACTTACATCAGAATCAGATCAGTTTTTCTTTTGTAACAGGATTTTGAGTTGGTATGAAGGAAATACAAGTTTTTTTTTTCCATTTCTCACTTCTTTAGTAATATACAAGCTTCAGGATATAGAGGAGTATTTCCAGCATTCCTGCACTGGTGATAAATCTGTTTAACTTTAACATATTATCTAGGAAAGTATAATACCACTTTTTTTTTTTTTTTTTTTTTTTTTAAGTTTTTCTATTTTATACTTTGGGAGGCTGAGGCAGGAGGATCATTTGAACTCATGAGTTTGAGACCTGTCTGAGCAAGAGCAAGACCTCATCTCTGCTAAAAATAGAAAACTTAGCTGGGTGTGATGGTGGGTGTCTGTAATCACAGCTATTTGAAAGGATAAGACTTGCTTGAACCCAGGAGTTTGATGTGATTGTGAGCTAGGCTGAGGCTATAGCACTGTAGCCTGGGCAACAGAGTTGAAACTCTGTGAAAAAAAAAAAAAAAAAGTTACTTTATTTTATGCTTCTCTGTTATAAAAATAATTCTGAAATAGGTCAAAGAATAGAAGGGAACTATGCAGTTATTGGTATGAACTTAAACACTGAAGTGACTGAAGTTGAAATGGTGACAGTGGTCCGTCCTGATTTAGCAATGATCATGCCGTATGCTGGAGGCAGGCTGGGAATGATCCAGAGAGAAATGCTTTGATAGACCGGTATTGGAAATTGTTGACAGAATGGTACAAAAATTGTCTATTTCTAGCATTTTTAGGATGACATTGTATTTATCAAAATATTGGATATGAACTTTGCCCAGAAAGCAATGGCAGTACCTCTCTGGGAAGAATCTCAACTTCATAGGGAGTCAGAATTAGTTTAGTGAAAAATGTCATAAGCAACAGATTGGAAAGTTTTGCTAAAGAGAGAAGTGGTCCTGAAAAGTAAATATCCACTGCCCCACCAAGAAGGCCTGAACATTCCACTCAGCTGGACTAGCCCACACCAGCTGTCCTCCCGACTTCAGGTTCCCCTCGTCTTTTCTCTCAGCACTTAGAAAACTTGCAGCTGTGAATTCTTTCTTGCCCTCTTTGAGATGTAAGTGTTCTATACCTCAGAAGTGTTTTTCTCAAGGACGTGGGACCCATCTTTTGGAAACAGAATCTCTGTCTCCCAGTTTGTCATCGAATGGGAGCCTAAAATGAATAAGCAGCAGTTAAAAACCCAGATGGCTGAATTCCACAGATGAACCTTTCAGTCAGTTCACTCCCTTTTTGTTTCTATGAAATGGAGATAGGAAAAATGCACATCAAGGAGGAACTAAAAGGGATGGAAGAATACTATTTTTATAAATTTGGGAGGACATTCTAGTTCATTTAGATTATAGTCAAAAGAAGCTGTGGAAACAGACAGCACACTGTTAAGTAATTTCCCAAAACTACACAAGTGGTACATGGTCGATGGGATTCCAGTCAATTCTGTCTCCTGTGCTCAGATATTTCCCAAAATGATCTCCAAAATTACTCAATCAAACTTGCACTTCTCATAATGCACTCACATTGATTATCAGAAAGATCACGGCCTCAATGGCATTTTATTTTCTAAATCTAAACTATTTCTAACTGGAGAGTATATGTCTATAAAACGAAGTATGTTCCTTGGTTGAGCAAATTACCAGTCACAAATTTCTTTGCAGTAACCTCACATATCACCTGTAATCAGTAAAAATCAGATCTGCCCAGCAATTCTGGCACTTTTTTATTCCTATCCTTGAAGCGAATCAGTTGTTTTCCTGTTATCATTGTTTACTACTAATTTCAGACACTTTTTGCTCATCTCTAAAACAAAGCTATTGCTTTTTCTGGATAACATAATATTAAAAAAAATACAGTGTATTTGTCCTGCTATTCTCCTTCATTACAGGTAACACCTGTGTTCTTTAATATGATTTAATATAAGAAACATCAGGATAACTTAGAGAAACGTGTTGCATCAATGTTTAGTGACTGTGACTTACAGGATTTTAAAGTTTATCTTGCAATATTTCTTTCTTTTTAAAAAATATAGTTTTAATTTTTATTCTTTCCTTAATTACAAAATTTCTATGCCAAATTTAGAAACATATAATACAGACCATGACAGACACCCACGGGCTCCTCATCTACCACCAGAAACAGCTAAAGAAAACTCTCAACAATAGAAGTGTGATTTTTAATGTCTGTGCAATATTTAGTCTCATAATATAATGAATATCTGTCTGCTTTCGCATGCAATTTAGCAATACTTCTTACTGACTTGTAAGGTGAATTTAACCAGGCTAGGAAACACTCATAAAATTGCAGGCAGAATTAAGAACATGGATGTAACAAATTGAGGATGGTTTACAACAATGAAGTTCACTATTATTGAAGATGAAATGTGACCTGAATTAATGTAGCATTTAGAGTTTAAAATCATATCTGAGCCAGAAATATACCCCTCCTCAAACACTCCATTATCTCAATAGTGTAAACTGAGCTCCAGGTAGGGTTAAAGTGTTATGTGAGATTAAACAAAAAAATCAGGCTTCACCTCTGTGAGTACTACACACCTAATGAGAAACAGATGTTCAATCTACACACAACCAAAACACAAACACAAATAAAAGCAGTTCATCCTCATAACCAGCTTCCCTTGAAGTTAGAAAATTCTTTCTAAAGATTAAAATCATCCGTGCATAAAATGCTGAAAAACATTTCTTGCTCCCCAAATTTACCATTGTCTCAGTAGAAGGAATGAAATAAAGTTGAGTCACAGAACCTGAACCCATACAATAAAACAGAAGAGGGTGACTTACCACCCTTGCGGTTAACCCACTCCCCAGATATAAAGTGGCTGTTTTCTTTGGTCTAATGTCTGATAACTAAAACCTTTTGCACACCAAACGCTGGCGCTAAGGAAGCTGCTATACTGTACCAGCTCCCGTTCCTCAGCTCTCACGAACCAGGCTGCCTCCTCACTAAGGGTTAGTACTGATTGTTCCCAATCTGATATTAAAATTGTAATTATTGTTTTTTATAATTATCTAATTTAACTGATATCTTTTATGGCCGTTGTTCTTAAATTATGTAGTTTAATTATGAGTTATATGTGTCATTAACATTGACATGTAAAAATAGAGGGGTTTTGTTTTTGTTTGTTTTTTCTTTTAACTGAAAACTAACATTATCTCTCTCAATAGGCAAAATAAAACCAAGTCACCCAAACAAAAACAACCCAAAGTATTTTTTGAATTATTTGTAAGTAAAATGTGTGACAGTTGAAGGGAAATTTTATGCAGATTCAGAAAAATTCTGTATCAAAACTTCTTTCTTTTCATGTATCATTAAATCCACTTTAAAGATCACAGAAATAGATAAATTATAGAATTGGTAGGCAAGAAAAAACACAACCCTATTCAGGAGACTATCACTAAAAAGATGGTCCTTATGTAAAAGATGGCATTACATAAAAAGATTCGTCAAATGGCTGTGTATTTACATGTGTTACATGAAAATATTTGTGCTATTCTTACTTTATGCAACAATTAAATAATCAACCACTTATCAGGACAAGTGCCATCGGTTGTGAAAGCCTTTTGCTATGCTTTAGGATGAATAATACCAAAATCAAAAGTTTCTACACTGACAACACTAGAAATCAGCTTAAGCAAGATGCCCTACACAAACCATACCAGGTACAGAGAGAATTTTGTGCTTTTCTGCCTTCATGTTGTTATTTGTAAGCGATCTCCATGTATGTGAAGAAAATATAACTGTGCAGGAACTGTGAGTTTTCCATGCTCATGGACTGAAGTGAGACAGTATATTATGTAATAGTTAGCGAACAACCAGTGTACACAGCTCATTGTAAAGAGCGTGTGTTAGGCCAGTAGTTCTCAGATCTCAGATGGATCAGAATCACCCGGAAGACTTGTTAACACCTGGACTGCTAGGTCTCTCCCTGAGTTTCTGATTCCGGAGGCCCAGGATAGGGCTCTGAAGTTGTATTCCTAACAAGTGCCCAGTGATGCTGCTTTTGCTATTCCGGCAACCACAAAAGGAACCACCATTTCAAAGAGTTAAAAAACAAAACAAAAAAGTTCAATCAAGATGGCTTTATTCTAGAAGTATTTTCAATCATAAAAAAGATACAGTGAAATCATATGTAAAAGGCAATGCAGACACGTAATTCAATGCAGAAGTTGGCTCAGTGCCTGTAGCTCAGTGGTTAGGGGGTTGGCCACATCCATCGAGGCTGGTCGGTTCAAACTAAGCCTGGGCCTGCTAAACAACAATGATAACTGCAACAAAGCCAGTAGCTGGGTGCCTATAGTCCCAGCTACCTAAGAGGCTGAGGAAAGAGAATCACTTAAGCCCAAGAGTTTGAGGTTGCTGTGAGCTGTGATGCCACAGCATCCTACTGAGGATGACATAATGAGACTCTGTCCCCCCCCCCCAAAAAAAAAAGAAGAAGAAGATGGCTGTGTCATCTATCTATGTATCAGACGTATTGTGCATATTGCAAGTGTACATGTCAAATATATGAATAGTGGAATATAAATGTCTAAACACAACAATTAAATGAGTGAGGTGAATGATATGTTAACCACTTTGATGTAAACATTCCAAATTGTGCATAAAATCAGCACATTGTACCCCATAAATGCAGCAATGTACACAGTTATGATCTAATAAAATAAAATAAAAAAAAATGTGTAAGTTAACCAGTCGGCTGTCCACTGATAGATCCCAGAGTCTAATGGGGTCAATAACACAAGATTTGGATGGCATTGTTAGAAAAACCTTTTATTCTTCACAATAAAACGGGGTGGTCAAGCACATATAGGAAGAAACAAATTTAACATAACATGTGCTAAGAAATATTTTGAAAGCAGGCAGATAACTTTATATCTGTTTCTCTTTCTAAACTTCATGCAATTCAAATGGAGCTCTTAAGAGTCTCGCTAGCTACCTTCTCATATGTATGTATACATCTATAGTTGTAAAAACTCCTTGGCCTGCTATTTTCTTATCCCTTCCTAGTATTTCTTGCTCTCTGTATGTTTGGTGTAGTCACTGCCACAATTGAGGGAGGTTCTTAAAATCATTTCAGTACAAGTTCCAGTTCTGCTACAAGCTGATCCTGAACGCACGATTTTGTTCATTAGTATATTAAAATCTGTTTGGAAAACATTGTTGGAAGACATTTAAATTGTGAAGATAGGGAACTGTTATTCAAAGCCAGACTCTAGGTTACATTTTCTATTCCTCTTTACAGGATTGATTATAGAAATAACTCTGCTGAAAAGCCCTGAGGATGAAGAGAAGTGCAAACTGTATGCTCAAATGAAAATAGATTTAATCACATGAACTGTGCTGGAATTATTTTCATTCAACATTTCAAAGATGTAATAATATTTTATACCAGCTTGCCAGAGCTCTGGTTTTTGTGAGAAGTAATCCATCTGAGTTCGTTTCGCAGTTAGCTTCTTAACTGGAGGTGGGTGAGAGCTTGCTCACATCCAGACCTATGCTGTCTGTAAATCAGTTATTTCTGAGATTGGGACAATGTTTAATCTTTGTGTATTTATGTGAGTGTATGTGTGTGCATGTATAACTATTAATTTTCATACTGACTCCATCCAAAAAGTGTCATTAAGGCATTGGGAAGAATGCGTTTTTTCATCACTAAATAAGAAATCTAAAAGCAATATAAGAGTATTTCTTTCACTATCTCTAGAAACATTTGAGAATATTTTTATCTAGACCTGGCACCTTATGAGGTTAGGAAAAGCTACTTTATATCTTTATTTATTGTTGGTGAATAAGTATTTATTAAGTGCAATTAAAGAGGAAAGGATTAGGGAAACTGTTATTCTGGAGAAGCTTTTAGAACTTGTTATACCTATCTATGTATTAAGCAGTTCAATGTTTACATGTTAACAGACTCGGCCTAGGTCTTATTGTTTTGTTTATAGCTGAGAGTGCTACTTGAGGTTAGGATTTTTAGACATCTAGCAAACAAGGAAAAGAGTGAGGTCATTCAATTCTGTGAACCTGCAGCTTGCTGCTGAATTACAAAGATGACAAAAGTTCACCAGGCAAGTCACCTTCAAGCTGTCAATATATGGCCTTTGTCTCTCAAGGGAAACCATGCAGTGACAGACACTTAGAATTTTCCATTGGCTAGGCAATCTACCTAATTGTTTAGCAGGATGTATCCCTGCAATCTGTACAGCAGATGTGACTACTTTGCTTAACACTAGCAGATGAAGAAGAAAATAAGGGCGTAAGAGTCATATGCTAATGGCGAAGATGCACAGGGAAACTGCGGCAAGGGCAGAGATAATACACCTCTCTCTGGCCATCTGTCCCACCATGTGTGCGTCACCTCATGAGAGGATGTGAGAAGGGGTGGACAGCTGAGTGTAATGTACAAAGAAGATTTTCAAAGTGGAAAAATGATGGCTCTCAACAGCCTTACAACACAGGAGTATGAGAATTTTCATTAATGTGGCAAGGAATGTGTTCCTAATGTTACTTAAAAGACCAAAGGCTTTCATTTTATACACTTCTCATAAACATAAGTCAGTGTCATATTATCTATTACTCTCTATCATTGTATTCTGATTTTTTTTCCCTTGAGTGATAGGAAAAAATTCATCATTAAGTTGAGATGCAGAAATTGTACACAGCGGTTTCTGCATATGACACCCACTGGGCATATATGAATGGAACAAAGATGGAGATGGGCATCTACAGAACACCACAAACCAAGGAAATGCTTACAAAGTTCCGAGCCAAACAGGTGTGGTGTCTGTACCTCTTTGGTGCTGGCTTACCCCAGCATTCCTGTGGAAATCAGGTCAGAACTCAGCTGAACACTTAGCATAGTTTGGGTGTCATGTTATCTTTCCTTAGGTGTCTAAATGTTATAAGGTGTGAGAAATTTTACTCCTGGATCACATAATTTCATGAACAAATCTTTGCTCCTTTATTTAAAAGATAGAATTATTTCATTGATAAACAAAGAGGCAGCTTGATGAGGCAGGATTTGGGTGATAAATATAGCCAGGAAGTGCTGCCAGGGGCCGCGAACTGAACTCCATCCCTGGGAATGAGAGGATCGCGAATAGGTCTAGTACAATCTACTCTGCTGTGTGTCATAGTAAATCTGCCTGAGATGCTGAAGCAGAAGAAAAAGGAGTAGAGGAGGAGGAGGAGAAGAGAGAGAAGAAGGAAATCAAATAATTTACTTGGAAAATGGAAAATAAACAATAAAGATTTAAAATATCATCCCTGAATTACTTTTTTGCATGTATATATAAATAGATCTGATGCAAGCTATCAGCTTTCTAGAGTTATTTTTTTAAAAAGTAGAACTAACTTTGATTCTTGGATTAAAAAAAAAAAAAAGCATTCTGAATAACTGGAAACTGGTTGGAGGAGTGGCTTGCACCTTAAACAAACAAACAGGGCAGCAGCACTTGTGGCTCAAAGGAGTAGGGCGCCAGCCCCATATACCATAGGTGGCGGGTTCAAACCCAGCCCCAGCCAAAGACTGCAAACAAACAAATAAATAAAACAGAAAAATCAGTTGTCCCTTCACAGGTAAAAAAGAAGAAAAAAGTTATTCCAAAAGAATTGCCCTTATAACGTATATTGACCTAATTAAATCAAAAGTCATTCAAATATACAGTGATGTCTATCTGTCACATGTAGAAAAGTATACCTAATTTTTTTCAGAACAAAACTGCTCTTTGGTCTTAAACAATTTGGTGACAGAAATACATGTTTTATCCTGAAGAATATATATACATATATTTAAATTAATGTACATGATAATTATCTTTCCAATTGTGAGGTAATGAAGAGTGAAAATAAACGATAACTATATTAGCATTTTCAAGACAACCATTTCAAAACTCTTGTCTATAACCAATGGCATCTACAGATATTACCCATTCTTTTTCTAATTCAGGGAATTTATTAAACAGTGTCCTGAAACAACTGTAAATGATCTGAGAAACTTGGGAAGAGATAGCCAAAAGCAATACAAACCTCTATAATGAAGTAATATGGTAATAAGTACAATAGGTGATATGTATTTCAGGGAGAAAAAAATGGAGAAGTGATTTTGGTTGCTTAAAAAAAAAAATCACATTGTCCCCATGGTTTATAAGATATGATGTAATCTATTGCTCTAGGTACCCAGAGATTTAACCCTGATGCAAGTTGAGAAAGAAATATGCAATTCTACCTTCTATAAGAGAGAGACAGGGAAGCATATATACCAGTGTACACAGCATGTGCAGAACTATCTACTTCCCCAGTCTTTGCCCCTGAAAAAAAAGAATTTTTTTATTTCTTTGAAGAGGTGTGTTTAAGATATTTTCAAAATTGGCATTAAAGGTATTTTTCTTTCTAAAGCACATTATCTTCACAACAGCCTCTCTCTCTTAGGCATATATTTTTAATTCATCTTAGGTCAATTAGGTGATTAACTTTCTGTTCTACAGATGTCAGACTTGTATCTGATAATTTATAAAAAATCAGAATTCATCATAAGAATGAATAGAGCTTTAGCATTTAAAAGTAAAGGAAATATATATGGTACATATTTGGAACATTAATCTCTTCCTTTTTTAGTGACATTTCATTTGATTAAAATGTATGACTCTGCTCAAATAAGAGATAATGGCTCGGCGCCTGTGGCTCAAGCAGCTAAGGCGCCAGCCACATACCCCTGAGCTGGCGGGTTCAAATCCAGCTTGGGCCCGCCAAACAACATGATGCCTGCAAACAAAAAATAGCCAGGCATTGTGGCGGGTGCCTGTAGTTCCAGCTACGTGGGAGGCAGAGAATCAAGGAGAATCGCTAGAGCCAGGAGTTGGAGGTTGCTGTCAGCTGTGATGCCATGGAACTCTACCCAGGGCAACAGCTTTCGGCACTGTATAAAAAAAAAAAAAAAAAAAAAAAAAAAAAAAAAAAGAGGTAACTTAGGTATACAAAACCTATAATATGGGGCAGCACCTGTGGCTCAGTGAGGGGGGCACAGGCCACATATACCAAGGGGGGAAGGTTCAAATCCGGCTCCGGCCAAACTGCAACAACAACAATAAAAAAATAGCCGGGTATGTGGCAGACATCTGCAGTCCCAGCTTCCTGGGAGGCTGGGGCAAGAGAATCGTCTAAGCCCAAGAGCTGGAGGTTACTGTGAGCTGTGACACCACGGTACTCTACCAAGGGCAACAAAGTGAGACTTTGTCTCTAAAAACAAACAAACAAAAACCTATGACATGTCTTTGAAATAGCTTTCATATAATTGTAAATAATTAAAAAATTATATTCTTTTTGTCAGATATTGCAAAGTTTACCTTTAGGATGAAATATTAAATAATGGTGTGTTTTGGGACATAAAACAGTTTTCTGTAAAAAACATAAACAACAATGACAACAACAAAAAAACATGTCCTACATCATGAGCATATCAAAAGACTTTTAGCTGGCCATTTTAGAAAAAAGAAACAGGAAGAGAGTCAGTGGAGCAATCAAAAGCTAAGGCAACATGAAGGGGTCAAAATTCTTTTAGGTCTGTACAAGTAATTTTAGTTAAGAAAAAGTCTCTTGCTTCTTTCGTTTCTCCTTGAAAATAATTTCAAATTGTACAAACGTCCCTGTAAGCATCTTATATATGAGTAGTTTTAAGACGTGCAAACTCTCACCAAGACTGTACTTTAGAACTGCAGTAAATTAGACAGGAGTTTTTACGTTGTCTCTAAATGGCTATAATTAAATCCTCACTTAGAGATTTGCTATCTATATCAAGGGCAAACTCAATGTGATGGGCAATGCGTAAGAATAGAATTATTAAAAGGAAAGAAATAAAAAAAAAAGAAAACCTGTGATTTGGGCATAGATTCTTATGTAAAGGGTACAGGTTAATAATTTCTTCTAAAAAGAAGTTGTTGTATGAAGATGAAAAAGGGTAAGTGAATAGAGGAAAAATAGTACAACCTTTTCTTTGACAACTATGCTTAAAAGTGAACTCTTACCCAGGAAATCTATTAATTGTTAAAGACTTCATCTTCTAAATTCACCATGAAAACAAATGTACTTCTTGAAAATGACCCCAATTCAAATCCAGTGTGTACAGATAGGTCAGGCTCTTTGAAGTGAATCTAATTAGCAAGACTAGGCCACCTGGCCCATGGGTAAGGAAAGATATCTGATGAGGTCTAGAAATGAGGATGATATGTCAAGAATGCCAGGATGACAGCTAAAGTGAGAAGGGAGGAAAAAAAAAGAGAAACTCACCAAACAGGGTGCTGTTTGTTTTCTTAGCTAGCAAAGATGTTAAAATAAAAAGGAGACACAAGACTTTCCTGTTGCGGCAATTAGGATGATACATAAACATTTTAAAAATAAATGTACTTACTTGATCAGTTTGTACTACTATAAACTACTAGTTTTTAGGAACAAACTGTTTTCATGGATGAAATCAACGTTTATCAGACACCACAGTGTCAGTTTTTGATTTTATTTTATTTTATTTTATTTTTTTATTTTTTTGGGGGGACAAAGTCTTACTTTGTTGCCCTTGGTAGGGTGCCTTGGCATCATAGTTCATAGCAACCTCAAACTCTTGGGCTCAAGGATTCCTCTTCCTCAGTCTCCAGAGTAGCTGCACCTGCCACAACACTTAGCTAGCTTTTCTATTTTTAGTAGAGACAGCGTCTTGCTCTTGCTCAGGTTGGTCTCAAATTCCTGAGCTCAGACAATCCAACTGCCTTGGCCTCCCGGAGTGCTGGGATTACATGCGTGAGCCACCCACTCAGTCTGAGACAGCATCAGTCTGAGAGCAAAGATTTCTGTGATTTCATTGGTTTTCTCCTCATCGAAAAATAATCTCTAGCTATGATCTAAGGACGATAATATACTGATAATTATTTTGTGTAAGGGAGAAATGTACTTTACAGTTACAAATCACAATATAGTACACATTAAGTGTGGTCAGTCTTTAATTTCTAAAAATCAACCATACTGTCTGAACTGAAGATAAATTATATTGCCAACATTTATGTAATGAAGAAAATGAGATGCAAGGAATACCAAAAAAGAGGGGTGCCTCTGTATGAGTGCTCCACCAACATGTAAGTGGAAGAGTCTCTGGACTCCCAGTTCATCCATCTTGGAGGATGATTTAAAAGTACTGTATCACATTGCCTTTCTTCTAAGAAAATTGAGTGCTTGGTGTTCATGTTTCACTGGAAATGCTCAGAAACAAATCTCCTACAAGAAGGTGCAAAGTCATTTTCAAGAAAGGCACACACCAAAGTCAACTTGCTGATTGGTTCCAAATGTTTTCCAGGACCTTTGAATGTTCCCTACTAACTTCAACTTCAACGATGGGTGAAGCAAGTCTCGTTATTCCATGACATCTAGATATCAGAAAAAAGCACCAAGATGCAGTGTCACCTTGGCTTTCAATATGCGGAAAATAACTCGTACAACTTAATTGTGCTGGTGGGTTTCTTAATGAGTTAAAATAGTCTTCGCAGGAATTTCTTACAATCATTCAAATTTTCCAAACTATCTTTTTTTCTTTATGAACACATGATATTAATACCGACACAAACAGGGTAAAAGGTTTCTAAATAAAAATAATTCATACAGGCACCAAGATTCCTTAGCAAGCAATTCTAGCAGGGAGGAGAAATATTGTTTAGAATATAACAAATTAGAATATAAGAAATTATAGATTTCTTATAGAAAATTTCTTATATAAAAATATGTTATAGAATAGAATATAACAAGAATATAAGAAAACATTAGAATGTTAAGAATGTAATGCTTATAGTGAAATATTATATGTCATTTATTTTGTTAATAGGTAATTAGTGACCATTATTTAACATAATTGCATGTTTTTTTTTTTTCCCTCTTAAATATCTTTGATTCTGAAGACATATATATCACCTGAAAAATCTAAACTAGATCATTTTATTCAAGTGGAAATTCTTTGATCAAAGTATAAATGATAATTTTGACAGCATGCAATTTAATAGACATGAAATATGTACATCATCATACAAATATAAAACAAATTCTAGTTGTGCATCCCAGCAGTAGACATTATATATATTTTATCTTTAGTTTATCATTCTTATATATATTGTTTGTTTTTGGCTCAATTCTATTATGTGTTATTAAAGGTTGAATGCATCCAATTTTATAGAATGATTCTACTGGAATTAAATTACAGTTCCCGGAGTATAACCTTAGCTTTAGAAAACTACAATTAAAATATAGAACCTTAAATGTGTTAGGGTTTACAAAAGCCATTCATTGAAAATTAAAAGGTATTATATGAACATTATACTCTTTCCATTGATTTGTTTTATAAGAAAACATTTTTCTGGTTGTATTTCTATGTGAAATGTGAAATTTTGACATATTTGTATATAATGAAATAGTTATTAGATTCAGGTAAAGTAGTAACATATTCATCTTTTCCCATAATTATTCTTTTGTATGTATGTGATGAAAACTTGAAAAATCTACTTTCTTAGAGATTTCGAGTGTACAAATGCAGTGTTCTCACTCTGCTGCTCGTGTTGTGTCTTAGATCTCCTGACCCACGCGTCCTCGACATGTGCAACGGGATACCATTTGTCCAGTGTCTCTCCATCTCCTCGCCTCTCCCCACCCCCTCAGGTAACGACTATTTTATTCTCCCTGTTTTTTAGGGTTTTTGTTTTGAAGATGACACATACAAATGCGATCAAGCAGTATTCACCTTTCTGTACCCGCTTGTGTCTCTTAGAACATTGTCCTCCAAGTGCATCCGTGTTTTCACTGAAAACAGAATCTCTTTTTCAGGGCTGAATAAATTCTGTTGTTATATATTTACTATGATTATTGGTTAAGTACTCTGTTTTAATATTTGATAAATTCTAATGTTGATGGTGTACATGTATTTAGAGGGTGAAGAAAGAGTTGAGAGATATTTTGTGAATAAGAAAAAATGAATATATATACATATATATGCTAGCTTATCAGAAGAGCATCAAACATCTAATTAATATAAATTGAACCCAGTTTGTAAAATTTTCATGCCTATTTGCAACCTGCCTCACGTCCCTAAAACTAGCCGTGGCTCAAATCATTAATTCAACTACTGACTCAGCATAAAGAGATCCCTTCTCTCATTTCAGCCCAACAAATTAACCAGAGGGTGTTTAAATTATCTAAATGATGTGATGACGAATGTAATGGAAATAACTAATTACACTTAAAATGATATTTCCAACAGCCTCTTAGAGCTTTTTTTTTTTTTTTTAATTAGTCCTCTTTATAGTTTAAATGTATGCCTTCTGATGAAATGGTTATAGATGTTAGAGAATTCTAACAGTAAGATTATGAGAAAACAATCAGATATTGTAATAAGAATTAAATGGATCCCCTTCCATTTTGATTCTAACAGTGGTTTCAAATATTGCGTGTCTGGTAGGGTTGAATAGAAATCAAAATCGGGTTTAGAACTCTGGGGAATAGTATGTCAATCTTGAGAGAAATCATTTAAATGTGAAAATCTTTGGTGGACAGGGACTTATATGTATTTATAAAGTAAAGTACTTTCTATTTCTGATAAAGAAAGGGAAGAAAAGGGATATTTTAAGCAAAGTCAAAAACATTGGTTTAATGGTCCATAGATTCTTCTCTTAATAGATATTTCCAAATTCAATATTTTCGCTGCAATGTTGCATGTTACCCATTAGCCCAAAACAGCACTGTGTCTCTTCAATTAATACTATACCATAATTCATTTTTCTCTTCACTTTATGATTTACTACTATGTTATTAAACTGATATTAATATTAATTTTAGGATGAAAATTAATCCTATTGTCTCAATAGAAAATCTTGTGACATGAATTCCCCTCTCTATTACTAAAGGAATCTTTTATTTTATTTTTTTGAAAGTCAGAAAATGTTTCTTTGACTTCCTTTATTGCACTTCTACACACTTGCACCCCTTAAAGTCCCTGCCTAACAAATATGCTCATTTGGGGGGTATTGAACTGGTAAATTAAGTTTAGTTTGATGAATGTTTTATATTGCCCAAGAATAATAGGGGTCCTTATCAAATGTAATTTGAACATAATAATTTATTTATTTATTTAACACTGTCTAGCCTTACTAATAGTATCAATTTTTGGTAATTGTTAATCAAATTAACCAGTTACAGAAAAATTATGCTATAATCTCTGCTTTGCAAAAACATTCCAAAAGTTATGGTGTCATAGAAATATTCTAGTAGTAATTGGCAGAAGTGGAGGGTTAGTTAATTCTGAATTAACTACAAGATTGAGTGTTCTTCACCACCTTTGTACATGGCAATATCACATTATTACTAACATTAGTGCTTGGAGGGCAAAATATCAGACAGATGACTGAAAAATGGGCCATTATTAAGTTATTACTACACATCAGCTTTGCTATATGATGTCACATTCCTCAGTTTTTTAATTTATGCAGTAATGGCAAGATAGTTATATTTGTATTTTTAATAATTCTTAAGTGTTTTATTATCCAAAAATCACAAATGAAAATTTACCAGCTTCTCACACACACACACACAAAAAAATAAAATCTGTAATTAATAATCACCATGAAAATAATCATTTGCTATTCTGCATTCCAAGGATAATATTTTAGTTTTGAGAAATGGTCTCAGCAAACATATCTCTTATAAGTATCTCTTTAAAAATGCAAGCAAACTATCAAACAAGAAATTTACACACAAAAATTTATCTTACTTTTTCTCCCCTCTTTCTGGCTGTGCACTATTTCCAAAACAACACCTTTCCCTTGCCAAGGATTTAAACAACACAAGTCCCCCACCTTTCGGTTGATTTCCACTCATCTTTCAAATGTATCTCAAGTTTCTTCCAGTGTGAAATTTCTTCTAAAATTACAAAGAGCTTGTTGCTTTCTCCACTGAGCTTTCTGAGTAGATTTACTAAGAAAACCTACTTTACTGCAATTACTCTTTTTGTATTGTTGACCAGGAACTTCTCAGACACAGCTTTCTGTTCCAATTAAGCCTCTGTCTCCAGAGCCTACTATGTGCCTGGTGTGTGGTTGTACTGCTTATTCGATGAATAAATAATCGAATGAATGAAATAGACTTAAATAGTGCTCTTTCTCCCAAGTTAATGTTGGGCAGTTTGTAACGTCAGCATTCTATTATCTGGAAATCAGCCAAATTCCATAGAATACATATTTTAGGAGAAAGTGATTAGTGCAAACATAATTTCAGTGAGCATTCTGTCAGACAATTTTGTTAACTTATAATGATCTCTATATTTATTCATGACCACCGGAAGTGAAAATGTATTTCTCTTAAAAAATTATTTATCAATAGAATGACAAAGGAATGGGGGGATATATCATTTATATTTATGAAACTATGACATGTACAACTATGTTTGTGCTGATAATAATTGTATTTCCTACTCAGTGCAAATAGAATTAGTGTATACTGGATAATGATTTTACCATCAGTGAACCAATGTTAGTCTTTTTTTAATTTATTGAATTAATGTTATAGATTTCACAGTGACTATTAACCAAAATTCAACGTTGGTCAATGAAATATTTATTATTTTACCAAGTTTTTTTTTTCTTTCTAGTCCCCTCTCAAAATATTTCATAGAATTTTTTAGTAATATTTAGTGATTATAGAGGTGGTGGCTTTGAAGACTCATAGAGTTTTTGTTTGTTTGTTTTTTCTTGCAGTTTTTGGCCGGGGCTGGGTGTGAACCCGCCACCTCCAACATATGGGGCCGGCGCTCTACTCCTTTGAGCCACAGGCATTACCCCATAGGGTTTGTTTTTAATGGTGGCAAGTTTATATTATTTACTGTTAACATTTTTTTTCAAAAACTTGAAAGAACAATGTTCATGCCTTTGATTTAAGTAATATGATTCAATATTCACAAAAGTCAATAAGCAAATTATATAATTATTCTTAGAGAAGAACTTTTCTGTTATATATGGCTATTATTTACATTATTGGATATCATGAATATTTGTTTCAGAATTCTTTAACCATCACATATTTTTTATAAATGTGATCTAGTTGGTCAATATCTAAGGAAAAGACTGTTATGCAAGATACAAAGAAACATTTCCTCACCTAGGAAAAACTACATAACATATTCAGATTACATTTTCAAGAAGTGAAACAATAACAACTAATATAAAAATTCAACTTGAACTAAATTTTATGTTTTAAGGTATTTCAAAATAATTTATTATTCAACATTAAAAAATCATGTATGCAAACACTCTGATTTCTCTGCACATGTACTTTTCTTAATGGTACCGCTTCACACTAGGAAAACATGCATTTGTCAAATCATAATAATGGCAGAAAATCATACACAAAGAAAATTTTCCTCATTTTATGAACAAAGTTACTAAGTTAAGAAATTTTCCGTTTTGAATGTTACAGTCTTGTCATTATCTTTACAATGTGTTTTAAAATACCATAACTGGACCCACTTATTATGTTCCATTCCCCAATATTCGGCTTCCTTCATTTTGGAAATCATATTTAAAAATGGCTAAGTCTGATCTGAAACCACTTTTAGAAAACATGACCTGTTTATACTAGATGCAAAATGGAAATTAGTTCATGAAAAGTGGTTTCTAGAAAGATATGGGCACATGTTTTCTGCTGTTTGTATGCAAGTCTTGGATCAGGAATAAAGGTGATCATTTGAAACTATAATAATTCTCAAAAACTGTTTGATTTTCCAGAAGCTTCAGAGAGAATTTTAACTGAGCAACTTTGAGACTTAATGCATAAACTCTAATAGTGTATAAATTCATTTCAAAGGCATTTTTTTTTTTTTTTTTTGCATATGAACAGGGAGTACAAAAAGAAGCTTAAAAGCTTGATGTTTATGTGTGCTTTCAGGTGGCTCAAACTTAGCTAGTAAAGGGACTTCAATTCCCTTGACTAGTTAGAGGGAGCTAAATGTGGTATCAGATAAGCAGAGCCATATTGATCTGCTTTTGCTTCCTAGAAGCTAATCTTCCAGTTTCATGCAGACTCAGAAAAGAAGTCAATGATTTTAGTCATGAAAGTTCCTCTATTCAGACAGCGATCTTTTCCTCAACTAAAAAAGTATTTTTTTAAGGCATTGGTTAGAATTTTATACATTTTCTTCCAGAATGTTATCTCCTTTGTGCTGCCTTTCCTGGTAATGATGTCACCCAGGTATTCTTTTTCTTCTCATGGTTACAAATTGCTCAAGGTCAAAGAATATGAGAGAGACAAAGACAGAAACAGAACAGAGAGTTACCTTTCAATCATGTATATCTAAATGTTTCTTTAGATTTTTTTCTATTAGTACAAAAAATGTTCTAATACCCACTGTCTAGAGTGTCCATATCTATTTTTCAAAATGTTGATTCAAAATAGAATACATTTCCCAGTGAGATGATTCATTCATCTTTCAAACTCTGTTGATCAATGGTAAGCATGGTAGACTGAGCCTGAGTTAGCATTAATCTGAGTGATCACTTTGGGCTATTGGTCAATTTCATGGACATCCATAAATTCTTTATTCTCACCAAAAAAGAAGTCACCCTGTGGCTTTCGAATTAGATGGCATTCTCTATTAGATCTCCTGATTAAATAAGAATTCCCAGGGAAAGAATAGACATAAACAGATGGAGCACTAGTGGTTGGCCAAAAAATCTGGACAAGATCAGCCCATCTGCAACATTAATTCAGGTACCATGAATATCATATGTTCTCTTAAACCTTGGTTTGTATTGTTTTTTTCTTTCAAGGTTTCCCATTCTGTTACATAAATTAGTGTCATCTCTATTTAATGGAGAGTGGAGTTTATCAAGATGGATTTTCTGTCTCCGTGACCTATCCCAGCACAGCATCCTACCATTAGGAAAATATAAAATGATAAAATATCTATTGTATATTTTTTGGTTTGCAGTCCTTTGAGAAAATTAACTCAAATGACAGCGTTGAGTTTTACCAACACAGTCAGTGTGAAGCAGCATGTAATTCTAGTATCCTCTCTTACTTTAATAGTGATGTGGAATTTGTTAATTTTGTTACATTTCACTTTATCTTAGTGCCATAATATAAAATAAACTATCACCAGTAAAGTGGCAAGAAATAAAATAATATCAAATAACGAGTGAAAGAGACTCATGCTAAAGTAGGCAATCAGAACCTATTTAAGATTTTAGGTCTTGCATATGCATGGTCTGCTGACACGCTACACAATTATAAATATACTCCTCATGTCAATGTCTTGAAAGTTGCCAAAGAAAGTTGCATAATATAAGTAGGAGGTTGCAAATACTGTTAAACTCTACAAACGCTCTGTCTGTTTCATCACTGTCTTCAGTGAACAGGTAGATTTTTAAGGCACCCAAGTGTCAACAAGTGTATCTAATAGAGCCTTGAGCTTCAGTGATTTCATAAAAGAGGAACTTGCCAATGAATTTAGGAAACTCACATTATATATTCAGGTTAGATTCACAAATTCAGTGTTGCATGGCGAGAAGTCTATGCTCATTTCTTGGTATCATGAATTGCAATTTTCCCCCCAATTCAGAGAACCAAACCTAAAATTTCATAAATGAATGAACAACTTGAAAGTAGCTTATACTGTAGAAGTCTTAAAGAAGGAATTTATCATGTGTTCAGTTAAAGGGTTCAGTTTATGACTGCCATGAAAGTAATCCATGTCATCCAATATACCTCGATACAGAATCAAGTTGCTTAAAATAAATCCGATGTACAATTTATAGTGAAAAAATTTTTGGATGACTGAGGACAAGGAATTTTTTCTTTCTATTTTGTATAACCTGTGTACTACATATTATACATGGATATCAAATATAATTTTGTCAAGGGAAACTAAATTGAGATGATGTGATTATAAAGTGACTGAAGAGAAAAAAATTATTTTCTCTAAGGCTAACAGAACTATTTCATCTAATCATTTGAGAATATTACTTATTAATTAAATATAAACATACATTTTAGGATTAATATTAAATATTACAGGGTGTCCATTAAGCTCATGTGTAATTTAAAATAGACAGTTATGATAGTAAGAGAATAAATACTTTAAATAACAATATAAAAATTGTTATTCATTACATTTCCACAATTATTTTGCTATCTCATAATTTTTAAAAATTATTACATTATTTATAGAAAATTTTACATGGTTGCTTATATAATTCAGGTCTTTTTTTAATTAATAATAAACCTCAAACACATGTGATCACTTACTGAATTAAAAGTAATAACAGTACTGTGTACCGTTATGTCCCCAGAGAATATTCTTTATGCTGTAAGCTTCTTCAGTCGATTTTTTTACAGTGCAATTATCTGTTATTATTTAAATTTAAAAGTGTCATTTGCCACTGAAACTAGAAACTATAGTCTTCCAAGCACCAGGTGAAGCAGAGATCAGTCAGTGGATTCACTATATTTTCCTTGGATGTCTGCATTTCTGAGCTGGAATAGCACACTTTCATTTCTTACATAGATAAAATTAACTAACACAGGTTAAACTGTGGAAAAAATGGTGTTACGATTTTTTATTCAACTTCGTCTTTCTTAATTGCCCCCCATGACTAAACTAAAGGAAGCTCCCTGTTACTGCCAGCAGCACACTGCTCTTATTTTCAAAGGAGCAGAATAGGGTAAAATATGGGCATTGTTTTTTTCTTAAGTTAAGGATTTACAATCCTACTAGAATAAAGAATAATTGATTTATTCATTATGTAAATAAAATTTATTATAGTGATAGCTCTTTAAATCTTAAATGTTGTTTTAGATAGAAATTAAAACCTTGTTTCACCTTCATTTTTATTGTGTTTTGAATATTTCCCCTGATTTGTGACCTTTAATAGAGATTTCAGAGGGTGTAGAATTGGTTATTCAAGTGTAAGTTTCCTACTAGTGTTAAAATTATTTAATTCTTATTTGTTGATGTCAAAATCCTGGATTAAAAATGTTTGCATTCTTCTAAATATAAGTCTGTACTCTGATAATAGACAAGCCAAAATATAGACAGCATCTCATGTTTGTAAGCACCCACCGTTCCACTCAGACACCACATTGAAAATCATGCAAAATATGGGCATGATGACAATATTGGGAGATTCATGCCATTAGGGAGTGCCTGCAGGAAATTAAAGCAGCTTTTGACAATGACCATCCATTAACAATTAATGCTGGACAAATATGTTTTAAACAAGTGAATAATTTTAAAGGCATATTTATTCATGAGAATCTCAGTAAGTAAGTATGCATGACAAGTTCTAGAATTACAGGATTGTGGGCAAGTACAGTGGGGAAGTAAGGACCAAGGGTAACTGAAGATGTGCCCATGTAGGTGACTTTGAATTGTCTTTTAAATCCAAAATACACTGTAAGTTATTGTTTGCAGAACTGAAGTTCATTATGACTGGCCTGTTGCTCATCCCAACACCTACTGGGCAATTAGAAAATGCTTATTAAATAAGTGAGGTAAGAGATGAAGCATAAACTAACAAGCTGATTTTGTACAGTTACAGGCCAACATGCATAGCTTTAAGGCATTTGACATCCTTTGGCTGATAGGAAAAAGAAAGGGGTGTGAAGCTAAAGAAGAAAGACCATTTCACTTTTGGTCTGGTAGGGATGTGGAAGGTAGTCTAGTGGGCTGGGATTTGATGGTGGACAGTCCGGTTATAAACTATTGTGATTATTTACAGAATGACGATGATCAATGTCCCTTTTTGCTTGTTTGTTGTGCTTCTTGGGAAAGAGAAACATGATGTTAGGTTCCGGTCTATGAGAACTGTGTTAAATGACAATGAGATAGCTCTAAGTTTTAGTGACAGGCCTTAAAGGGTGAACGAAGGTGAAGGACACCCCTTCAGTTTTTCTGTTCAATACAATTGAACAGGGTCAATTGTTGGGTCGTCTTGAGATATATTGATGTAATCAAGAACCTCCTGCCTCTCTAAAAAAAAAATTACTCTATAAAAAATAAATATCTCAAAAGATCTGAAATAAATAAAACCAAGTTCATACACTACCCAAAGAATATGTTACACAATGAAAAAAAAAAAAAAAAGTTTGTATCAGCAAAACTTTCTGCTTCTTTCTGGTTAACTTAAACCAAAATGTCTCTATATATTTGAAAATTATGGAGTAAAGTAGGGGATAAAATATGTGTACTCCAAAATACAAAGAAATGCTCTAATATTGTCTTTTGTGTGATCTATTTTTACTAAAACTGAAGTGTCATTGCACTATCCACCATTTGTATATAAAATATTTTAAAAGTTTCTTTTCAGTAGAAAGGAACTTTCTAGTATAGTTTGACCCAAAGGTGGATCATGGAAAGGTATTTAAAAAAATAAAATTCCTTTTATCAAAGATGGCAGATCTAATAGGGGAGGTCAATATAAACAAAAACAATTGAAAGAAATATGAATTGTAAGGATGAGTTTATGTACAAGTATAGAATATATCTAGTTTAGATGTTTAAAACTAGTACAATGGAGATGAGAGTTTTGGGACAGAGTTGTTAAGAATTAGAATTATCCAGGCATCTTGAGCAAAGCACAACTACTCAATCTCTCTTTTTTTTCATGGAATGTTACAATTATCTGGAGGGCATCTAGGATGGACAGGTTATCATGCTTACTGTCATAGACTCCTTTTAAATTTCCCTTCATTAGTAACCATTTTATCTATTTATTTATTTATGCTTTTTTTTTTTTTTGGACGGGTCCAGGTTTGAACCCACCTCCAGTACATGGGGCCAGTGCCGCCCTATTCCTTTAAGCCACAGGCACTGCCCAGTAACCATTTTATAAAAATGTAAATTCCACAAAGACAAGAACTTCATTTATTCACACTTCCTTTTCTTTTCTTTTTTTTTTTTTTTTTTTACTCAAGTGCCTAGCACCTGCCATAGGCATAGTAGCTTTTCTCAACTATGTGATAACTACGTGATAAACTGACCTGGTGAAAGCTTATCCCACGCTGGAGACCTGAAATTAGGCTTATTTTCACATACTGTCAACTACCATTCAGTGTGACTGAGGTATCACAAATACTTGTACTCACAGGCACCAGTTATTACAAGCCCAGTGTTTATTTTATTCCTATCCATAATCATCAACAAATAAATGAAATAGATGAACAAATAAAGGTCTGTGGGTGTGCGGGCAGCCACATTGTAGTGGGCCGTGGGACTTAGACTGTGAGTCACAGTCCAATTCCCCATCTTACCATCTATAAAATCATAGATGTTACTAGTGATACTTTCATTCATATGATCATTTAAAGTAATAAATACAAGAACATATATAAAAAGGCCTATCATAAGTCCTGGCACATACAAGCTTCCAGCTGAGTGGAGGATTTTAAATTTTGAATTTGAAAATCAGAAATGGGAAGTAAGTGATGGTAGGACCAGTATGAGAAAACACCAATAAAAGAGAAATATTTGTATAATGACTTAGAAAAAAAGAAATCATGAGTCATGGAGAATATGTTTTCTTTTCATTCTCTGAAAAATATTGTCATTTCTCCTTTAAAAAGTAAATGTGACTGAAAGTGAGGACTCATGTAAATGTGGATCTTTCATTTGTCTTACACTGAAACCAATCATTTGGGTCAATAATTTCAGTATGCTGACAAAATGTACGCACACACCTTTGGAATCATAAATAAGATACACTCTGAATTCAAGCGGGGCATCAGCTCCAAGGTGTTAGTGGTTGATATCAGGCAATCACTAAAGGAAATATGTTCAGTACTATCCAGTCCTACTTCTAAATGTGGTAATAACAAATCACAGAAGGATTAATATTTTAAAATATTTTTGTGAAATTATATTGCATGTGGTTCCCTGTTACCATTGACTGGTCAAACAGTTTTAAATGAATTAACGAATTGATTTTTCTTTCCTTTAAGCTTCTTTTTTTTTCCTCCGTAAAAGCAGCAGATGACTGGCTAACAATTTCTCATGTGAATGCGTCAGAACAAAATTATTGGTGTTAAGTAAATGATATTGCTTATACCATCCTTTATAATTATTGTTGACTTAAAATAAGAAGGATTTTTTTTTTGAAACACAGCAACTTCAACTTCAAACTCTTAGGCTTAAGCGCATGAGTTACCGCTTGCGTTTGCCTCAGCCTCCTGAGTAGCTGGGACGACAGGTGTCCCCCACAACAACTGGCTATTTTTAAAGATGAGATCTCGCTCAGGCTCAGCCTGGTCTCAAACCTGTGAGCTGAGGAAATCCACCTGCCTCAGCCTCCCAAGTGCTGGGATTATAGTCTGAGTCACTGTGCCTGACAGAAGTGTTTATTTTTCTTTTTAAAGACAAATAGGATATATCCAATTTATAAAATTAATCATGGCTATATGCTTAAGTTCATATAATGCTAGTTATACACCAATAAGCAGTGCTCTGGATTAAAAACTTCATTTTATAGGATAGAACAAGGAGATTCCAAGAGGTTAAGCAATGTTACAGGCAGAGTAAGGACTGTAAGAATTGAGGCCACCAGATATATCCTGTATTGTAAGAAAATATGAATAAAGAGAGAAATATAACTGTAAGAAAAAATAACTTTATAAGATTAAATGATATGTAAAAATTAAAAATAAGATATTTAGTAAAAAGTGTGGAATTTTGGGGGTGATATGTCTTGAGTTATTGAAAACAATACATAAACATATTTAGAAATTCTTCTGTTGGAACAATTGTAAATTTATTTTGTATCTGCTGTTGCGTTTAGGTTTGCATCAGTGAAAAGAATTAAGCACATGAAATACAGAGGCATTTTAATTAATTTAAAACTTAGTCTAATTAACTTAAGATTTGTCTATTTAAAAAATCTATATCCCTATTAAATTTTCTTGTTTTTTCCTTTGTTGATTCTTTCAAATATGTTGAATAGGGATTTCTCATTAAATATGAAACCCCAAAAGTTAATAAATAACATGTAATGAATTTGAAATTGAGTTCTACAATTAACACAGATAATTTTACATTTGTAAAAAAACTAAGATGAATGCCTTATCTAAGTAAATCATCAGACTATGGCTAATATAGACTGAATTAAATATATGCATGTAATTTTTATTACTAATGAAAGTATTATTTTTATCCACTACACAAAACAAAACTTATTAGAAGAAGAAAACAAGACAAATAACAAAGGTATTATATCATGTTCAGATAGCATATACCTGGACAAATTAATGTTTAATTGCCTGCTGGGAGATATGTTGATTATGTCACCAAGAGGGAGGGAGAACTGAATCCTACCTTTGATTAGTCCAGGAGCTTTGACCTGAACTGTGCAGTGAGAAACGCTTTGTAGTTGGAATTTAGACACACCTGTAATTGAATCCTGGTACTGCCTTATGCAAACAGTGAACTTAGAATAAGTTATTGTAATATTTGGAAATTTGTCTTTTTCTTTTCTTTAATTTATAAATTTTGAAATAATAATTGTTATCCTATAGAGGTACAGTGGGATATACACAAAAATGTATTTGAAGACTCCTGGAATAGAGCCTGGTCTATGAGTGTTCAATTATTTTTTACCCCTGAATACTCAGTCTGGGTCTCTTTCTAGGATCTTCCAGAGATCTAAATGGGGCATCTATAAACTCATCAAAAGTGGGGGCCATGCTATTTCCTGTGCTAAAAGGGAACTTCTGAAATCTGTGTATTAAGCCTGGGGTCAGGCTACATCTTTCTATCTCTTGCCAGCAGCTTATTTTTGATGTTCAAGTGGTTTGGACAGGGGAGAACATTCCCCTCCAATCCCCCTTTTTTGACATTGCTTAAAATAGGAAACTGGGAAAATATATTTGGGGATGTTACTGGTATTTAGAATTAAAATGGGGGAGTCAGAGAAAGTAAATATGAAAACACATCTGATTATTTTCCTAAGGTAAGATGTCTACCTAAGCCTGCAGGTCATCTGTCCATTTTATTCTGAGCTATATTAATAACAGTATTTAAATTTAAAACAGTCAAAATAGAATTGCAATTCTTCTTTATATATATATATTCTAGAAAATGGCTTTTTCTTAAACAAAAAACAAAGTCTTTGTGGTTGCTTTTCCATATGTGTCTACCTGACTAACTCTTACTCTGCCTTCTACATCTGGATTACATATCATTTCTTTTGGTGAACCTCCTCCCAGCCACCTACATTGTGCTTCCTGAGCCTCTCAGTTCCTGAGCATGCTGTGCATGCTACCATTTTTGTAACATCACTCATGGATAAAGCTGTTAGTTTCCTATTTAATAGGAATGGCTCCTCCCTTCCTGATTGAGCTAGCTTTTTTTTTTCAGCATGTCCAAGTGCCCACCCCACAGAGGTGACTACGAGTGTGAACCAATATTCAAGTCATGAATTTTCCACTTGATATTCACTTTCCAAGCTGTGCTTGCCTTAGGGAATGACCATGAGATCCACTTCTGGGCAGAGAGACATGAGGAGAACTGTGTCAGAGTTTCTTAGGAAATCTTTTCCTCATGTTTAAAAAATAAGTTGTACTTTTTTTTTTTTCTTTCACAGGTAGCTTTCTGCCTTTGAACAGACCTGATATATGATATTTGACTCTACTGTCCCAAATTAAAAGCATATGGCAACAAGATGAAAAAAAAAAAAAAAAATAGAGTAGAAAAATGGAAGCCATTTCAGTCCTTGATGATATCATTTATCCACCATTAGACTGATGTTGAAACTTAGTAGTAGCAGAGTTCTTATAAACAATGAATATTTTTATGGTTCAGAAAAATATGATTAATTTTTATTTGCATATGTTTCTTTAATAAAGAAACTGAATTTAAAAGTCTATATAAGAAATATGTTTAACACTTTCACATCTATGTTATTATTATAATATTATCACTGGCTGTAAGAGTAATGTCAACATAACTTAGACCAAAGATTTATATCTATTCTTCTAATTTAAGATTTTGAAACAGTAATGATCACAATCCAATTGTTGATTGACCTGGATCTTTGATTTATTACATCATCTTAATGGATGGAGCAGAGATTTCAGTATTAATTTTTTTAGAAATTCAAGTTAATGTGTTAAATTTACCTCTACTGAAAACTTGTTTCTCAGCATTTTGAACTGAAATAATGTTGATTTTTAAGTCATGCAAAATGTACTTTACATAATAGCACACAAAATGATGAAAAATAAAAGTAGTTGATCAGATTAATACAATAATAATAGGGATAATAAGCAAAAAACAATCTACATTAGGTTTTTACATATTCTTAATAAAATTACCAAACACAAGTAATTTAATTTTATTAAAAGTTGATGGTAATTAACGAAAATCATACTACTACTAATGTTCTGCAGTGAAATAAACATACCGTATATACTCGAGTATAAGCCAAGTTTTTTTCGGCACAAAATTTGTGCCAAGTTTGGGGTTTTCGTACCGGAAAAACTCGGCTTCTACTCAAGTATATGTGGTAATTGTGTCTTTCTGTAAAGACTACTTAAACACAAACACATCATCCTCCAGCAACAAAAAAAAAAAAAAAAAAAAAAAAAAAAAACTTCTTTAGATACAATGTAAAGTGCATAATGTATAATATAATGTATTAGAAATAAAGAAAAAATACTAGAGAATTTCTGGTGACTCTTAATAGAAACCAACATAGAAAAGGTTATTAAAAACATTTATAGCTAAAGAAGCACAATTTGAAGTAAGGAGAATATGTTTGCCCCTTTTAATAAATTATGTATTTTATAGTCATTGAAACTTGGTAACATTCTACTTCTGACTGGATTATAGGAGTGGTTCTCAAATATTTCAGTCTCTGGCCAGGAGAAGGGCTCATACTTGCCCCAACAAGGAGGGGATTAGACCTATTAACTGCCAAAAAGGGAGGCATCTGTTTATTTTTGCAGGAGAAGTGCTACTTTTATGCCAACAGATCTGAGATCGTGCAAAACAAGATCAAAACACTCCAAGAAGATCTAGAAAAGAGAAGAAAA
>CAUYPK010108051.1:0-19953 GCA_963574355.1 Loris lydekkerianus | reverse complement strand
TTCTTGGTTAATGAGCCAGTGATATTGGACCTCGACCTGATTTAACTGCCTCTAACCTTTTTTATGGGATACAGGGCCCAAAGGTGAATGGTAAATAAGGGTAGCAGGGGAAGAAGGTAGGGTGAAAAACAATGTAGGCCCATCCACAGGGGATTTCCTAGAATTTCTTTTCTTCTCTTTTCTAGATCTTCTTGGAGTGTTTTGATCTTGTTTTGCACGATCTCAGATCTGTTGGCATAAAAGTAGCACTTCTTCTGTAAAAATATTTTGAGGGTTATTAAAGCTGATTATATAGATAGATACAAATCTATATACAGTTGGTATATATATCTTTTTGAGACAGAGCCTCAAGCTGTCGTCCTGGGTAGAGTGCTGTGGCATCACAGCTCACAGCAACCTCCAACTCCTGGGCTCAAGCAATTCTCCTGCCTCCGCCTCCCAAGTAGCTGGGACTTCAGGTGCCCGCCACAATGCCTGGCTATTTTTTGGTTGCAGCCATCATTGTTGTTTGGCGGGCCCGGGCTGGATTCAAATCCGCCAGCTCAGGTGTATGTGGCTCACGCCTTAGCTGCTTGAACCACAGGCGCCGAGCCTATAGTTGTTATGTTTCAACTGTTATTTTAAATTTTTTATTGACTACATTACAGTTTATTATACACTGTATCCTCGATGGAGCTTATGTAGCATGTGTTCTGGTTTTGATTATTTAGCAATGCTGCTATGAACATTCTTGAAGATGTCTTTTTGGGGACATGGACAAGAGTGTCTCCTAATTTGGATTGCTGATTCATCATTGGTCATGAGTAGCTTCAAATTTGCTACATATAGCCCCAATTTTCTCTCTATTGACTAGACCAGTTTGTACTCAGTGTCAGCTGTGCATGAAAGTTCCTGCAACTTCATATACTTACCAGAACAATGTGTTATCAAAATTGGAAAATTTTGATCAATCAGATGGAGTAAAATCCTGTGTTTTTTGTTGGCATCCCTGTAATTATTCTTAAGGATTAACTTTAAAAAATGTTTTTGATCATTTGAATTTTCTATTCTATGAATTCTTTATTGACACACTTGTTATGACAATCCTAGCAACTGCCCACTTTTTGACTGAGTTGCTTTTCTTTTTCTTAATAATTTGTAGGAGTTCTTGATATATTCTAGATAGGAAGCCCTTGGGTCTATTCATTCTGGCTTATACTTCTCTTTTGTCTTTTGATGCATAGAACTTTTGTTTTTCTAATGGCATTTAAGCAGGCTATTTAGTAGAGAGTTTTACATCCTGAGCAAAGCTATTTTCTTCACTTGGAAAGCTTTCATTTTCTGGTATATAAATTGGTGCTGTTACCATAGACTAGTTGTTGTCTTGGATGTCTTAATATTCACATTATTGTAGACTGTGGTTAACAACTGTGGTATGCACAATTTATCCATAAGAAAATTATTTGTTAAGTGTTACATTTACATCTCTAATGAAAACTATTTTTTAAAATTAGTCTTTTTCAATATCTTAAAGAACAATTGACATTTCTTTTGTGAATTAAATGTTATAGGTTTTTTAGAAGTGACAAAGTTCACTTAATTTTCTACATGATGTCAATTTTTATTTATTCACTTGTTTAGCTAATACTGTGAGTAATGCTGCAGATCATTTGAGTCTAGAACACATTGTAGTTCACAATAGTTACAGGCTCATAACTAAGTGATGAATATGTGTAAATTCATAGCATTTCCTTCTTACTTTATGTTAGATCCAGCTATGCATTTAGTTCACATTGCTTCTTTCTTGTAAAAAAAAATATTTTTTCGAGACCAGAGTGTCACTTTGTCACACTGGGTAGAGTGCTGTAATGTCATAGCTCACAGCGACTTCAAACTCTTGGGTTCAAGCAATCCTCTTGCCTCAGCCTCCCCAGGAGCTGGGACTACAGGCACCTGCCACAACACCTGGCTATTTTTAAAGACTGGGTCTTGCTTTTGCTCTTGCTCAGGCTGGTCTTGAATTCCTGAACTCAGATAATCCACCCACCTCAGCCTCATTGAGTTTTTAATTAAAGCAAGCTTAGATTCATGGTAAAATAGAAAGGAAGGGACAGATATTTTCTGAGTGCTCCCTAACCAAGACCCCACATACAGTTCCTTGTTACCAACATCCCCTACCAGAGTGGAAGGCTTGTTACAACCGATGAACCTACATGGACATACCATCATCACCCAGAAGCCACAGTTTACATTAGGGTTCACTCTTGGGGTAGTACATTGCATGAGTTTGGACAAATGTATGGCATGTATCCACCATTACAGTATCATACAAAGTAGTTCCCTGTCCTAAAAGAAAATCCTCTGTGGTCTGATCATTCATTCTTTTTTTCCCCCTCATCTCTTGCAACCACTGATCTGTTTATTGTCTCCATGGTTTCACTTTTCCAGAATATCCTATAGTTGGAATCCTACAGCATGTGGTTTTTTAAGATTGTCTTCTTTTACTTAGCAGTAGGCATTTAAGTTTCTCCATGTCTTTCCATGGCTTGATGGCTCCTTTCTTTTTAGCCCTGAATGATTTTCCTTGGTTTGGCTGTGCTATAGTTTGTCCATTCACCTACTGAAGGACATTTTTTGGTTCCTTCCAGATTTTGACAATTATGAATAAGGCTGCTGTAAACATTGGTGCGCAGGTTTTTCTGTAAACATAAATTTTCCAGTTTGTTTCTTTAGCCATTTAGCTAAATGTAAAAAGATGTATATCTTCTTATTCAGCTTCTTGCAGACTACATTTTCAATTAAATCACCCAATCGGCTGTTTTAAGATGGACTTTGCTCTGGCTCAGAAAAAAGTTTATTGGTTTCTTAAAGAGCAGGCAATAAGATTATTAACAAGCAATTTTTTACTATTAAAAAGTTAAAATCATGAAACAACTCAAACTATAATATTTCAATTCAATGACATTTTACAAACTTAATTTTATTTTAAAAGTTCACTATGGTTTTAATAACAATAATCCTTTCTTATTCACTCCTGTTTTTAGCTCATTTAAAAAATGCAAGATGTGTCAAAATTCAATTTGTATTTATAAACCCTCCTTTAAAATTTTTCTTGGCATTGGGCATGTGAAGAGGCTGCTTCTACTTATAGATTTTCTCTTTCTATATACATATATCTTTGTATGAAAGGTTTCATTTCGAAATTGGTTTCTGAAATATTCTTAAAGTAATGAATTAATATCACAAATTGTTTAAAAATGTCTCTAGGCTTGGGCAAGTTTTACTTATTTATAATTTTGAATTAATTATTTGTTTATTTTATTTTTTCATTTTGAGACAGACTTTTACTGTGTCAACAAGGCTGGAGTCTAGGGACACAATAATAATTCACTGCAACCTCCAATTCCTGGGCTCAAGGGATCCTTCTGCCTCAGCCTCCTAAGTAATTGGGACTATAGGTACACCACACTATGCCTGGATAAATTTTTAGAAGTATATATTTTGTAGAGATTGCAATCTCACTATGTTGCTCAGGCTGGTCTGAAACTCCTGGCCTCAAGTGATCCTCCTACCTTGGCCTCCCAAAGTGCTGGGATTATAGGTGTGAGCCACCGTGACCACCCCAGATTTTATTAAAGAACATATAGGGGATAGATCTGTTTTTAGGCATACAGTCTATTTGCTGAGGACACCTACTTTAGTGGATGTGATAGCGATGACAGTGAAAGGAGGAGAGAGATCAAGAGATGGGGCAAGTCTGGAGAGAGGAAAATACACAGACAGGCTGAGGGTTGAGTGCAGTCAGATCTGAGGTGTTGAGGAAAGACCAGTTGCCACTCTGACAAATTCCACCTGGGTGGTTTCCTCCACGTCTTCAAGGAACCCCTTCTGCAATAAATGAAAAAAATGATATATAAAAGTTTAAATTTTATTGGGTGTCAAGCTCTTAAAGAACTGCCGTTTGCTCAGCAAATAGGATGACTGAGTTTGAGGGAATGAACCCCAGCTAAACAGAGTGGCTGCCCTCTGTCTTCCTTTCTCCACTCCAGGGATGTTTTGTTGGTCACATTCCTTTGCCGTGGTGCCCACATCAGCTAGAGCAGAGATTCACATCCCTAGACGTAGAAGAAAAAGTTATGCTAGGAACCTAAACACAAATTTCACTCTGGAAGAATCACCATCTACCAGAGATGGGAATGATGCAACATGGGGGAAAATGGGAATAAACATTCATATCCGCGCTCTTGTCAGTGCTGTTTGCAAACAGATGCGTGGAGGTAAATGCTGTTACCTCAAGAAGCGTTGTCTTCTGGGGATCCTTATCATAATTTTATTTTAAATTCAAACAGCTGTTGTTTAACTACCACAGACCACAATTTATCTACAGCTTGGGGCCATAAAGTTAGCTTTAATGCACTCTGTTCCTCCCCCCCCCCCCCCGTATTTGATTTAATTTCCATGCATCTGACACTCATGTGCTATATACTATTTGCATATTTCATATGTACTTTTGCAGATCCCACAAGTACTCAGGTGTTAAAATGTAGAAGAATAAATAAAAATGGAAGTTCCCAATGACAAATTATAATAGGAAGGAAGAACAACTCTCAAGTTTCACTGATATGTAAATATTCTGAACAATAATAGCTCCTTTAGGATAACAAAGCAGGTTTTTCTAGGGTGGTTGGTTTATGATGACTGTACAAAAAAAAAAAAAAACACGAATTTTTTTTTGGCAGTGAAACACAGCATATTTATCTGAATTGTGCCCTAGGGCTTACCAGATAGTAACCCAGAGAGAACTTCAGCTTTATTTAAGAAATCAACGAATGTGGCCACTTCCATAACCTGAATGTTTTCCAAAAGAAATATTTATGTTCTGTAATTCATAGGTTTTTAAAAACTAAGGTTGCAGTTTCAAACAAAAGAAACTTTAGGGAAGATAGGAAGGGAATAAAAAGTCACTCTTGGGGAAACTGAAAAAAAAGATCCCTATGGGCTATTGTACCGTATTTATCCAGGGCTCTTTGTCAGGCCATGAACTAACCTAGGGCTCAGGCAGTTACTGGACGGAAAATCAATTTTGGTCAGGGTTAGATGGGCCCAAGACTTGTTCTTTGGTCTTAACTACAGTATCTGAAAACTTTGAAGCAGAGGTCAGAGGACTAAAAAGCTCTTTAGACAGGTTTGTGTAGATTCTGCAAGTCTGGGGAGCCTTGTACTTCTGTCTCCTTTCCTATTCTCTCGGTTAACAGCAACACACTGGAAGCCCATGTGGGCTTTCAAAGTTACTTGGGGTGACTTTTAGGCTTCAGCCCTGTTTGAATCTTTTTTTGTCATAATCAATTTTCAGAAGGGAAGGGAGGAGTGAATAGAATAGAATGAGGCAGACTCTGGGGCTCAGTGATTCACTTGCTGATTGGATAGCAAGCTTTCTGGGAGCAAATGGTGCCACAATGACAATGTGAGGCGCCCTTATATACACTAACATCAGCAAGTGCATGAAAATACCCTCACTGGCAAGTTTAACTATAAGAACAAGGGAGCCACACACCTGTCCTCATAGAGGAACAGAAAACCCGGATCACAGTGTATGCTTTATTTCTGGGCCAGCATTGGTCACAGGACAGTGAATAATCCCAACAGAAACAATGGTACATTTAGAAAAATTTGCAGAGTCTAGTTGGGAATTTGATTTTATAGTATGAAAATGAAATTGCTCTAACAAACATTGAATAGTTAGTGTACTTTCGCCTTAGACTTTTTATTGCATCTGCTTCCAATAGATCCTAGAACTGGAAATCATTGAAAATTAGACTAGTTATTTTTAAAGAGAGTTGCTTGGCACCTGTGTTTATGAGAAAATTCTAAGCTGATTGACAAACCAAAGAGGATGAGATAAGCTATTGTAATTACCACCTTTCCTAAGTCTCACAATGACCCCATGAAATAGGCAAGGGGGTAATTCCAGTACTTCTGGGAAGGAATGCAAGAGCTTCTCTCTCCTTTCCCATCTTTTGAACAGTTCTCAGGTTTTTTTTTTTTTTTTTTTTTTTTGAGACAGAGCCTCAAGCTGTTGCCCTGGGTAGAGTGCTGTGGCATCACAGCTCACAACAACCTCCAACTCCTGGGCTCAAGCGATTCTCCTGCCTCCACCTCCCAAGTAGCTGGGACTACAGATGCTGGCCACAACGCCTGGCTGTTTTTTGGTTGCAGCCGTCATTGTTGTTTGGTGGGACTGGGCTGGATTTGAACCCACCAGCTCAGGTGTATGTGGCTGGCGCCTTAGCTGCTTGAGCCACAGGCACTGAGCCAGTTCTCAGGTTCTTGACCTAGAAATTCAGGGGACCAAAAGAAGAGAAACAGGAAAACAGGCCACCTCTCATGAATGTCCAAGGAATGTGGGCTGCTTCACCCAGAGGGATGTAACTTGACTATGATGACATGGCTGCTCTCACCTCAAGGCATGGAGGGTTATCAATGAGTAAGGGGGAGGAGGATCTTGGTCCCATTTTACTTTATTCTGTGCAAATGAAATCTAGCATAATAGCTAGTTGCATGGTTTCCAAAATGCTGCTGAGCCTCACTGTAGAAAGAAGGAATCCACTGCTGAGTTACCTGCCCTGATATCTTCCTGCACACTCTGCTTCAGGTATCTCCCGATTGACTGTAGCCCCAGCCTAACTCTGTCTATCTCAGCGACCACTCTATAAATTCTACTCTATTTCTCTTGTCTTTATTTTCTTCATTCCCTCGTCATGGCCAAACATTAGGGACACTCATGGGTTGTGTGCGGGCTGGCTCCCTGCAAATCATAGCACACGGGTCTGTGGCTGTAGGATGCTTATCTGACCCAGTGTTTAAATGAGGTGAATTATCTTTCTAAATCTATTTTGGTTCACTGATACTTGCTTTTTAAATGAAAGCTTTAAAAAGTCTACTTACAAATTAACAAAATATTACCTTTCGCATTCTTGTAAGAGGAGTTGAAGTCAACAAGCATTTTATCTTAAAAAGCAACTATTTATATAGAATAAAGGAACCTTATTGTACTCTTAATGTAACTTTTTAAATATGTATTTAATTAAGTTATTATTGAAGCTATTTTGATAAACCTTTAACTCAGGATCCAAACATCATTATTGCTATTTTTTCTTAGCATGCAGAGAATATTAAGAATGAAAAGAATACGTTTTCACTTACTTAAGTGTGTGTGTGTTAGAGAAAGAGAGAGAAAGAGTAAATAAGAATGAGAATTTTGATGCGCAGAGGATGAACTGTACTAGACGTAGGTGAATTAATTATTAGCAGTATCAGAGATTAATAAAGCTTAAGCCACTGTCAGTTTCACTGTGGGAATTAGGAAAGTTTTCATGATAGCTGAAATGAATAGACCCGCTATGTCATGGACTTATTTTGTACCGATACTGTATACGTTGTAAGAAGCATGGAGTTGACTTGTGGGTAGGATGTATATTTTTTGTGAATTTGTACACGGGTCAAATACAACTTCATTCATTTACTCCGTTAGTATAGATGGGACGGAGTATACAAAGATGAGCAGGTCACAGGCTTAGTTAAGAACTGTAAAGGGCCTATAAGCAATGTGTTAATTATAAACAATGAGTTTGCCCCCATTTCACAGATGCTGGCAGAAGACACAAGACTCCTGGGTCAGAAACAAAGGATTTTATTAGTCACAGCACTAGCAGTAGTCGGAATTTGTACTGGTTCCCTGAACCCCAATTCTCACAGTGCACTATGAAGAGGCCCGGCTGACACCTGCAAACGCTGTGGGTTGCATTGCAGAAGAAGAACCCTGAGCTCAGGGAACCCAAATCTTTTATACTAAGCAGTGAACATACCTGCTCTTTATCCTTGAGAGAGACAATGTCCTTATTATACTGGATCATAAATGCTATGATCCCAAGGGAAGCACCATCTTCGAAAATTGTTTGCTATACAAACATCCCGGAACAGACAGGTGAGTGTAGAAACATGAGAGACTCATGGAAGATTGTTTTCTAAAAATATCTATTCCTTGTAGAAACGCTATCCTGGCTTCTGGTAAATTCAACCATGAGTTTACCACTCTGTTGTCTACTCTGACTAATCTGACCAAAAGAATCTGGGACCAAATCCATTCAATTTACCTTGTCAGCCTTTAATTTGCCTTTTAGATTAAGACTATGTCAGAATTAACTAGATCAGAATTAAGTTTGAATGCCTTCTCCCCCATTTTGGCTGGTTCAGCTAGAGGGAGAACTAAGCAGGCTGACTTGGGGTCGCCATTGGGGAAAGAATAATAAGCATCCTGCCCCAAAATTGTTGGGGCAGAAATAAATCTATAGAACTATGTAATCTTCTGTGCTTTTTGTCCTGATAATTACATAGAAAGCATCTGAGATGAGATGATGCTTTTCTAGGACCATCCACATACAGTGACCAAACTACCTCACTAAGGTTTGCGGAAGATATATTTACTTGTAAATTTATACAAACAGTCTTACTGAGATATATTAATAAGTCACATAACATACATTCTTCCCCTAAAAATGTGTAATTCAGTGGTTTTTAGTATATGTACAGAGATGTGCAACCATTACCACCGTCAATTTTAGAACATTCCCATTACCTCCAGAAGAAACTCTGTACCCTTTAGCTATTTCCTCTCCAACCTCTATGCCTTGGTTGGAGGCAAGGCATGGAGGTTGCCACATATAATGTTCTGGTCAATCATGGACCACATATATAATGGTGGTTTCACGAGATTATAATACTACATTTTTACTGTGCCCTTTCTATGTATAGATATGTTTAGACGCACAAATACTTACCACTGTGTTAACAATTGCTTATAGAATTAAGTACAGTAACATGCTGTGCCAGGAGCAATAGGCTGTACCATATAGCCTGGGTGGGTAGGAGGCTGAACCATCCAGGTGTGTGTAAGTGCACTCTATGTCTATTCATGTAATGACAAAATTGCCTAATGATGGATTTCTCAGAACATATTCCCATTGCTGAGCGATATATGATTATACTTAAATCTCATTACTTGTTATAGGTCTATTCAGATTGTCTACTTTCTCTTGAGTCAGTTTTGGTAGTTGTTGTCTTTGTAGGAATTATTAAGTTATCTAACTTAGCATAATATCATCTGTAGTATTCTTTTATAATCCTTTTTACTTCAATATCACAGTAGTGATATCCCTTTCATGATATCCCTTTCATGTCTGATCCTAGTAATCTGAGCTTTTCTCTTTTTTTATTAATCAATTTAGCTGTTTTTTTCGGTTTTGTTGATCTTTTAAAAGTACTCTTTTGTTTTTCCCTATTATTTTTCTATTCTCTAGTTTATTAATTTCTGCTGTAATCTTTATTTTTTATTTTTATCTTTTTCTTCTGTTTGCTTTAGGTTTAGTTTGTTTTTCCTTTTCAGCTGCTTTAAAGTGTACATTTAGGTAATTTATTTGAGATCTTTTTAAGTATAGTCATTTGTAGTAAAGTCATAGTGGTATATCATAGTAGTTCTTATGATAAAATAATTTATAGTACAAAGTATAGTGATAGTAGTCCTTATGATAAAATGATTTTTTTTTTCATCGATGCCTCATAGAGGAATTGTGGAGTCAAATGGGAGATCTAATTTGAGTTCTTTGAGGATTCTCCCTACTTTTTTCCAAAGAGGCCATATTACTTGGCATATCTCCAAACATATCTCCTATGTTTTGACAGTTGTGTTTTCATTCTCATTCATTTCAAAATATTTTCTGATTTTCCTTTTAATTTCTTCTTTGACTTATGAGTAATTTAAGGTGTGTTGTTTAATTTATTCATATTTGTGAATTTCACAAATTTCCTTCCTGTTATTAATTTCTAATTTAGTTTTATTGTGATCAGAGAAACACAGTTTGTAAATTTGTTTTTTCAGGCTAGCAGATGTTCTTTTCTAGAGAATGTTCCATTTGAGAACCATGTCTCTTCTGGTTTTATTGGGTGAAATAGTCTATAGATGTTTTCTATGTCTGGTTTATAGTGTTTATACTTCATTAAGTTTTAGTGTTATTTAAGTCTTCTATTAAATATATCCTCATTGATTTTCACTTAGTTCTTCTGTCAATTATTAAATGCAGGGTATTGACATCTCCAAATATGTAGTATTATTGTTGAATTGTCTATTTCTTCCTTCATTTGAGTCAGTTTTGATTTTTTAATTCTATTATTTAGATGCATGTATGTTTATAATTATTATATCTTCCAGGTGGGTTGACCATTTATCATTATAAATTTTTCCTCTTTAGCTTTTGCAATGCTTTTGTGTTTTAAATTCTATTTTGTCTGAAATTAGTCTAGTCATTTGGCTTTCCTATAGTTGCTATTTGCATGATATGTCTCTTCTCATGTTTTTACTTTCAATTTATCTATGCCTTTGAATCTAAAATATATCTCCTGTTGACAACAAGTAGTTGGCCATGTGTTTTTGTGGTCCATCTGACAAGTCTGACTTTTAATTCAATTGTTTAATCCATTCATATTTTTCTGAAAAGTAAATTTATTTTAGGTTAATGTGAGGGTACAAACAAGTAGGTCAAGATATTTGATTTTATTTTAGGTAGAGTCCCTCTTGTGGTTATGTCCCACACATAAAAGGTGTGCCAAACACTCCCACCCCCATGCTCATTCAGGGAAAGCACCTCTCTTCCTTTCCTCTTCCCTTGTTACCCCTCCCCCCAACTTGAATTAAAATGAGTTTTTCTTTTATGTGGGCATGTATCAGATCCTCTACTGGCTTTAAATAAGTATTGAGTATATTGGATAACTGCTTTTCTATTCTTGTGATATTTCACTAAGAAGAATGTGTTTAAACTCCATCCAGGGTATTACAAAAGATATGGAATCACCATCTTTCCTATAACAGAATAGTATTCGATGGCATGCATGTAACCACAATTTGTTAATCCATTCCTGAGTTAATGGGCATTTTGGTTGTTTCCATGTAAATTGAACTATGATAAATAATCTAGTGCAAATGTCCTTATTATAAATG
Organism: Loris lydekkerianus; assembly: GCA_963574355.1. Classification (NCBI taxonomy): domain Eukaryota; kingdom Metazoa; phylum Chordata; class Mammalia; order Primates; family Lorisidae; genus Loris; species Loris lydekkerianus. The sequence goes on along the minus strand of CAUYPK010108051.1, from coordinate 8,924 downwards.
ATTTTTTTTCTTCTGGGTAGATGCCTAATAGTGGGATTGCAGAGTCAAATGGGAGATCTAATTTGTAATCTTTGAGGATTCTCCCTACTTCTTTCCAAAAAGGCTGTATTAGTTTGCAGTCCCACCAACAGTGTAAAAGTTTTCTCCTCTCTCCATATCCACAACAGCATCTGCAGCTTTGGGATTTTGTGATGTGCGCTAACCTTACTAAGGCTAGTTGATATCTCAGGGGGGTTTGGATTTGCATTTCTCTGATGATTAGGGACAACGAACATTTCTTCATATGTTCATAGATATATGGGATTGTTAGCTCTTTCTTTTGTTGATTAACAATCAATTCATATTTAATGTTATTGTCTATACAATTGAAAATTGTAGCTAATTGTTACATTATTTACAAAATATTCATTACAAAGTTTTATAAAGAGGTGACAAAGAATTGGCCAACATATAGAGGAGATTTTTAAAATATTTTTTAAAATTTTATAATAAATATTTTGTAAATAAAGGTAGATTTAGACACAATTTCCCATTTTCCCTGTGTGTGGTGACTTTATGGGCAACTTTTGGGATATCCTTTATATACCACTGGGCTTCAATTTATCTCAACTACCTGTGTACCAAGCTCAGGCCCAAGTTCAAGTTTCCTATTGAGCAGTAGCTTTACCTTCAGAGTGAAGAATAATATTTTACACAAAGAGGTAGCTGCCATTTTTCAGGTATGACCATGATGCTATGAGTTTTTGCTCATGGTGTTTACAAACTTCTTTCCCTTTATGTGCAATATAAAGGGTGTCTCTGTAACAGTTAACTCACATAAGTCAGCACCTCTGCTCTCTTCAGGATGAATCTAGTATTAATTGATACCACGAGGCAGACATGAGCCTGGCTGACAGATTGGTGAGAAACTTTATCCTTCTGGAGGAGAATGAGCAACAATCATGTCACTGTTTAGCTAGCTGGACTTTGAACCTGCTTCTTGAGGCATAGACTGAACCCATTAAGTTGGAAAGTTGGGGAAAATTCCTCCTCATTAACAGGAAGTAAAATGGAGGACCATTTATTGCTCAGGACCATATAATTTGGTCAACATGTTTAATGAAAGTTTCCTGGATTTCCCTTATATTTCATCCATCAGCTCTCAAGACCCTTATCTTTCCTCTGCCTGAAGTGGATGATTCTTTCAGAAGCCAATCCTTGTGGCCAAAACTGCTAAGAGTAGGAAGGAGCTGATCCACCCTATTTGTAAGTTACCAAGTTGGCCTCTGTATTAATTAATTATGTATTGTTTAGTAACTACATTATCCAAAACTTAGCAGCTTAAATATACTATTTAACCCATATTCTATTTAACAGGCTTTATAGGTCAGGAGCTCAGGCATGGGTTAGGTGAATGCACTGCAAGACTGCAATCAAGGTGTTAGCCAGGACCAGGTTTAAAGCTTGACAAGAAAAGGACCTGCTTATAAATTTACACATTTTCAGGCAGAATCCAAATTTATGTAGGCTGTGGACTAGGATCTCAATTTCTTGCTGGCTCTTGGCTGAAAGTTGCCTTGAGATGTTTGCCATATTGGCTTTCCCCATATAGCCCCTTATTTCCTCAAGGCCAGTGAGGAAGAAAGTCTCCTTGCATGATAGGTAATACTATGTACAACCATTTATAACATCACCATATACACATAATCGCCTACATCATACCACATTTGCTATATTCTGCTTGATAGAAGCAAGTCACAGGTCCTGTTCAAACTTAAGAGGAGATGAAGCACACAAGATGTGAATTCCTGGAGGTGGGATTCATGGGGTCTCTTTAGAGTCTTTTTGCCAGAGCTTGCCACAGCTACATGATTATTTGCAGGAGACTTAAGACTCCTGGGTCAGAGTGAAAAGACTTTGTTATTCATGCAACACCAGTAGCTGGAATATCAACATTTGTACCAATTTCTTGAGCCCTAATTTTCAAAGTGTGATGTGAAGAGGGCTAGATAATACCTTCACTTGCAGTGGGATGTGTAGTAGAAAAGAATCTCTGATCTTAGAACATGCAAATTTTCTATTAAAAGCAGTAAGCAAACCTGACCTATACCTCTGAAGAGAGATATTATCTTTATTGCTCTGGATCATAAGCAAATCTGCCTTTGCTCTGAAGGGAGATACTACCTCTATCTCCAAGACTGTTTGCTCTGCAAATATCTTTGAAAAAGAGAGCCTGCAACAAGTACAGCCTCCCTCTTCCTGGAAGATGTGCAGAAGCAGAAGACTAATGGAGAATTATCTCCTGATAGCCATTTCTTGACTCTTAGGGGTATAACTCCATATAATGGGAAAACATAGACATGGACATGAACAATTCTAATGAATGATTGAGTATGGAAAGAGAAATTCAGGTGGTGTGGAAGCTCTGAGGAAGCCAAAGTTATTTCTAACTCTAGTGACCAGACAATCCTTTGCAGTATTTATGATGAATCTTCAAGCATGACATGGACTTCAGATGGTGAGGAGAAGGTGGAGAAGAAAGGCGGAAGATACAGAAAGAGCAGCAAGAATGGAAGGAAAACATTGTTGTCATTTTGCCATGCGGGGTAATTAGTTGGACTCAACATTGGGGGAGAAAAGGGGAGTGGTGTGGAGAAAAGTCTAAACATGTAGAATAAATCTGGCTAATTGAGGGACTTAAATATTTATTTAGGTGCCATTAAAGTGTCTTCAGTAAAATTGGTGTCATTAAATTGTTTTGAGTGAATGAGTGTGCAGGGAGTGTTTAATTCAGTATTATTTTTTCAAGATCTTTAGTATGACAGTGGAGCTTTAATAGGGATTACATTAAATGGTGATGAATTCTTAAAGGATATGTGGAGACTAAAGCAGTTTCAAAGGAGAATAGTAAAATCATTAAGAAAGAAAATTAGCTTATCTATAGGTTGTATAATTCAAACTATTTAACTAGAAGAAGAAAAGACTGAAGGCTGACTTAAGCATTATCTTTGCAGTTGGAGGGGTTTATGCTGTTCTAGGCCTTAAAGCCCACACATAAGAAAATGGGATAAATTAAAGCATTTCTTTAGCCACCAATCCAATCAATAAACACATCATATGGACACCTGCCTTGTTCCCTAACACAATAGATGGCAGAAGCATTAAGATAAAAACAATATAGTCTCCAGGAATGGAAGGTATTCAATTCGAAAATAGAAAAAAATCTTTGAACAACAGGTGATAAAACTCAAGAACTGGCTAGAGAAGGGTATGTAATATAAATGCCTAGATATTATCAATAAGAAAATTAATTACTGTTCAAGATTATTAATAATTGTGGCATAAAGCTAGATGATAACTCAAGTTCCTTCCTAGATCTGTGATACTATAACCCAATCATAGCTTATAGTCAACAGTTTCCTATAAAGTGACATTAAAAGTGACATATAAGTACAGTGTATATAACTAGATCTTTATCTGTCCACTGATTACTATTTCATGTCAAATATTCCTGAGCTATTTCTAATAGCTCTTTAATTAAAAGTAATACCTAACTCCTTAGTTAAGGGAAGACATATGATAATCTCTCTAACAAAGAGTTTAAAGTGTAAAATCTGGATCAAGATCATGGCCAATAAAGAGCTTACAGTTATAAAATGAGAACATGATAATAAACCCTACTTATTTTAATTTTTAATCTGGGCTTTGTGGTTATATGTCCAGTATTATGGACTAGAAAATGAACTTTAAACAAGTCCTTTTCAAGAAATGTACTAAACTACATATAACCTTAAAGCATAGAGTCACACCTAAAAAGTTTTATTTAACTAGAATGATAGAATCAAAACATTTGAAGTTAATTTCCATTCATCTCTGTTTGGAGATCACATTTCAAATTCAGTATGTCAAGAAAAGAGTGTGAGCAAGCAAGAGTGAGAGAAAGGCCATATCCACCTTAAATTGAACCCACACCTGGACTCATGTCTCTTAATTTAATTATAGATATCATCTGTCCAGTTCTTCAGAATAGACACATCAGCCGTCTTTGATTCTTCACTCCTCTTTGTCCCCCAAAGTAATTCATTTATAATACAGAAGGTCTCTGATGTACCACCATTCAACATAATGATTTCTCAACTTTACAATGGGTTTGTGGGGGTAGTGAATGAGTTTCATATTTGCAGTATTTCCACCCATGATGGGTTTATCAAGACATAGCCCCACTGTAAGCTGAGATGCATCTGTCATTTACTGAGCACCTATCATATGTCTCTCACCATACTAGGGGTTAGGGGCATAAAACTCCATGCCATTGTATTTGCCCTCAGGTATATAACCACTTAAACCAATTTTCAAACCCTAAAGATTAGGTGGTTTTCAATTGAAATTGCATTGAGATGAGATTTGCATGTACTTATGAGGGAAAACAGAGAGATCCCTTTCACACTTTGCCTTATTTCCCCCAGTGGTCACATTTTGCAAAATTATAACATATTGCAACCAGGATATTGCCATTAGCACAATCCTCTCATCCTATTTCTGTTTCCCCAGTTTCATTTGTACTCATTTTTGTGTGTGTGTGTGTGTGTGTGAGTGTGTGTATTTAGTTCTGTACAAATTTATCACCTGCGTGCTAGGTTCACATAATCCTCCACCACCACAGCTAAAATACTGAACACTTTTTTTTGTCACCACAAAAAATGGTGTTGTCCTTTCATAACCACATTCACCTCCCTCCCACCCCCTCTCCTCCAGTTTCTAATTCCTAGCAACCTGCTGACTTCTATTTCTAAAATTTAGTCATTTCAAAAATGCTACATACATGAAATAATAATTTGTAATCTTTTATGAATTGGTTTTTTGTTCTCAGCATAATACTCTGGAAAGTTATCCCAGATAAATGCAAATGCATTTATCAACAGTTCACTTCTTTTTATTGCTGACTAGTATTCCATGGTATGTATTTATGACAATTGGACTATTTACCTGTTGAAGGACATCTGGGCTGATTCTAACTTTTGGTTATTCCAGTAAAGCTGTTATGAACATCCACGTGTAGATTTTTGTGTGAGCATACATTTTCATTTCTCTGCAATAAAGGCCTAGGAGTACAATTTCCAGGCCCTATGATAGTTGAATATAAAGATTGAATGTATATATTTTCTTAAAGAAATTACCAAACTGTTTTCCTGAATGGCTGTACCATTTTACATTCCCACCAGCAATGCATAGGTATTCTTACCAGCATTTGGTGTTCTCACAATTTATTTTAGCCTAATGAATATAAAATGTCACATGATTCACTGTATTTAAAAAGCATAAATATATTGCTCAGGGTGGCAGGGGAGAGAGCAACTAAGTCTGGGGGGTTGGGAGTTGGGGAGCATGTTGAGGGCAAGAGAGGTCTGGTTAGGAAAACATCCAGGGAAGAGAAAATATTTGAGTTGGGTTTTTAAAAACTGAGTAGATCTTCAGAAACTAGAGAAGAGAAAGAACACCTCTGATGTAGCAAACAAAATGCTCAAAACCAGGAAGATATGGGAGAGTATGAAGAATGGGGAGAAGGTCCCGGTGGGTGGAGCCCAGCCTGCCATGCTTGTATATGGGCAGGACGGGAAGGAACAGGGGAAAGAGACAGGTGTCAATGCCGGTGGAAAACCTGCATGGGTCATGCTAGGGATTTCCACTGTGTGCTTACAGTAAAAGAACACCCTCAGGTCTCATTAGGACAGGACAAGGCTCCAACCCATCACTTTCCACGAACTGCTGATTCCACCTTACATCTCCCACATCTGTCTTCTTCTTTCCCTTCCCACTGTCTTGTCCTGCCTCAGAGGCTCACCAAAGCCCCTAGAGCACCCTCTTTCAATCCATCCTTCCTACTGATGCCAGAGTCATTTTCTAAAATCCTGCAGTTTACATTACTTTATTTCTCTCATCAGAAACCTTGACTAGCTCTCCTTTCTTGCCAGAACAATGTCTTAGCTCCTCAGCATGATTTAAGAACAGAGGCGTCCTGGCACCACTACTGCCCCTAGGAAGATGAGCTGCAGGTGGATGGGGCTGATTTCTATTCCAAGTTTGGGAACTGCTTTTTACAGCTATGAGCTGAAAACTCATGTTTCCTCCACCTCCTTCTTAGCCTGCAAAAATACTACTGATGCTTAAAGACTGGAGCTCAATGTCACTTCTTTTTGTGAAGGTCGCACTAATCCCTTTCCTTTCTCCACCCCCAAGTTTATGCTAATCACTCTTACTTTAGATTTCATCAGCATTTTGCTTATATCGCCACTGAAGTATTTATTTCATTCTGCCTTGCATTGCAGTTAGCTCATAAGTATTTTTCCTCAAATAGACTATAAACTATTTAATTCTAAGCTTGGTGATATAAATGTAAAACAGAAACTTGAGCTATTTATTTAATACTACTGTGCCTATATGCCAAGGATTTGGCTATATCCTGCAGAAAGTATACAAACACTTAAAAAGTATGAAATCTAGAAAGGGGATATAATATGTTAAAAATTATAATAAAACAATATTATTTGTTTTTGAGAATACAAAGAGCTATATTTTCTCTACATACATCTGAAATATAATTCTATGTCTAACTTTATTTCTTTTGAGGTTCTCTAGAAACATTTTCCAACAATAAAAAGAAGTAAAAAGTTCAAAAAGCCAGATTTGTCAAATATGTGGCAACATCTACCTGAAATGTTTAATCTTCACTTCTTTTTATTTAGCTCTACTATAAACTTGCTGTTTCCTCATCAGTAAACATGATAGAATATTCAAAATTGTTTCTATACAATAAAAACTCTTACAATAAAAGGAACAACAAAAGAACATGATACTATAGTTTTTAAAATTCCTTTTAACATTTAAGCAAACATCCACTTCTAATAAATTTATGCAGATGCAAAAAGTGAGGTGCACATCAATAATGTTGACAGCTGCATACACATTTCAAACACAAGGTCTCAAATGACAACACTCCCAAGAGTGAGGTCAAGGTGACCACTCATCATTTCTAAAATGTGACAAAACTATTTTTAATAGTTTTGCTTAGCAACAGTAAAAATATAATCAGAAATCTTAAAACAAATATATATAAATTACAGGATGCAATGAAAAATTTATCACCTGGTGATGGGCCAATGAATGTGTTGACATATCCTGACTTTTCTGGATAATTTACATAAATTATTCTCTAAACCAAGACAAAGTAAATGTCACCCTTTTCCTTAATAGAATCAATATTGTATTTCTGTAGTATACTGATTACACTCAATGTGACTTCAATTTTTAAAAAAGGCAAGAGAGGATAAGATGGCTGACTGAAGCCAGCTTTTCACAGAGGCTCCCATCCAGAAGAAGAGTTAAAGGACAGAAATTTAGCAAGTAACCTAGTGGATTAGAGGTGCACCAAGAGAGAAGGTTGAAGAACGCACATCAACCCTGCTGAGGCAAGCTGTGACCCCAAGGATACAAACAAAAGGTACAAAATCCATCACCAAGTGGACAGGAGTCCCCTCCCCCATAAGAATGGCTCAGAGTGCCCCACAAACAAATGAGCAGAGTTCAAAGTTCCCCCCACTACACTCCATGGGAGAGACACTCTAAAAATTCTACCTACCTCCCCTACTCGGGGGAGGTGCTCTCCTGCCAGGCATAAAACTCTGTAAAACCGCATATATTCTCTACCTGCAATTCTGAGCTCTCAGCACTCCCCTCCACTCTCACTCTGAGGTCTGGAGGCCTGTTCCCCAAGGAGTCCAGATTCTTGGGTGATTTCTCGAGGGGTGTGGACAGGACCTGGACTGCAGCTGGTCAGTGGTCATTCTGTGGCATGGAAGTGAGGAGAGGACTGTCGGCTGAGAGGGAACCACAGCAGAGCCACGGTGCCCCAAGACACAGAGCAGCAGCTGTTTTTGGTAACAATAGGGATCACTCCCGGATATTCCAAAGTCACAGCCCCTGTCTCCCTGGGCAACCAGAGGAAGCCAGGCATCTTCTCAGTTGACAACCACCACTGAACAGATCTGGGATGGAAACACAGGCCCCATGAGTAAAGGGTTTGCCTGAGGCGGTACCAGCCTGGATGGAGCACAGGGACTAGAAAATGCATGCGCAGAGCCGGGAGATTCCTAGGGCAGGGCTGACCCAGAGGACCGTTTTATTGAGCCTAAGACGCACCTGGCCCTCAGGGGATCAAAGGAAGGCAGGAGGCTAGAACTGACAGCTAACCATGCTGCGAATACAAACCTGCAGGAACAAAGAGAGGGCCTGAGGTGCAGGTTCTGGGAACTCAAAACAGCTTCTATAAGACAAAAACACCAAAGATTTTGCTGCACTGCAGCAAGAATTTGCAGCTCTCAAAGATCTGAAAAATACAGTAGAATCCCTTAGTAACAGAGTGGAGCAAGCAGAAGAAAGATTTATGACATTGAAGACAAAGCTTTTGAATGCTCCCAAACTCTCAAAGAGAAAGAGAAATGGAGAGCAAAAAGAGATGATTCTCTCAGAGAGCTCTGGGATAATTCGAAGAAGGCTAATATCAGCCTCATTGAAATCCCTGAAAGTGATGAAGTGGCTTCACAAGGCACAGAGGCCCTTCTCCTTGAAATTATGAAAGAGAATTATCCAGACATGCCAAGAGATTCTGAAATTTAGATAACAGACAGTTTCAGAACCCCAGCACAACTCAACCCGAATAAGACATCGCCCAGGCATATCATAATTGACTTTACTAGAGTTTATATGAAGGAGAAAATTCTGAAAGCATCCAGACGTAAGAAATCCATTACCTACAAAGGGAAGAATATTAGAATGACTGCAGATCTCTCTGCTAAAACTTTTCAAGTCAGAAGAGGGTGGTCATCTACTTTTAATCTCCTAAAACAAAATAACTTTCAACCCTGGATCTTGTATCCAGCTAAACTGAG